>JAPYZJ010004749.1:0-32938 GCA_030522765.1 Ophioninae sp. B BG-2022a
GCATGTGTCAGGCATCGTCTTTAAAAACTTCACAGTTTTTTTTTTTCATTTTTACCAAATAATTGCATTCTTGTCTCAAAAATACTTTCAAAATGGTAATAATATTTATGATTTTCAGCGAAAGTCTTTAAACTTACGTAATTTCTGCGTTTTCTGCCGGATTTGATTCTTTTTTCGCCTAGCATCACTAATTGCAGGTTATATAAAAATACGACTGAAGTTAGCCGTGCATCGTCAAAAACTTCACAGCTTTTGGTGATGCGTACTCCTAGACCAGGTTACCCTATAATTGACAGATCCAGTACTGACCTGGCTCGCGTTTCAGATTGTTGTTATTATTATTGCTATTGTTGTTGTTTATGTTGCTGATGTTGTTGTTGTTGTTGGTGTTGTTGTTGTTGTTGGTAGTGCATTGGAGGACGTTGTTTGGGATCGATGTGTCCGATTGCTTCATGCCACCTTTCTGCTTTCGTTTTCGGGTTTGAATGTTGTCCTTCCTCATCGACGGGGGTCTGTTGACTGAGTGCAATTTGAAGTAGAGACCGCACGCGTTGCACACCGGCTCACCACTCGAGTTACGTCGCCACAACGAAGTCATGTTCGTACCGCAATTGCTACAAGCCAGGCCAACCCGTTTCGACGCTGACTGCGTGAACAACGATAATACGTTTCGATTAATAAATGCACTCGAAAAGAAAGAACGTTTAAACGCTTCGTAAAAACTATGAAATTCCCGTGAAAAAAAATTCAGCAACAACAAAATAAACACTCGCGAAAAAGGTCTGTATAACTGCTTCGCGCCGTTGTTGTTTATTATGTCAAGCTGGAAATTCATTTGCGAAAATAAAAAAGAAGACGTTTGAACCAATTTTCGAAACAATAATTACGCAGTAATTAACTTTAATCTTAATTTTAATCACAAGCTTTGGCTTTTAATGAAACAACGTCATTTGCGTAAATTCTGTCACGCGATTGATAACCGACTGGAAGTACGGAAAAGAATCTTGAAATTGAAAAAAATTGAAATAGATGTTGGCCAAAAATAAAGAAATGAACGTAAATTACGTATTCGATTATAAATATCTTAATTACAAAACAAAAATGTCCTAATTAGATTAACACGATTGCGAGAAATACAAGAGAGAGAGAGACAGAAAGAGAGCGAGCCTCAATTTTGGAAGGGACAAAAGAGAAAATTCATTTTAAATAGAACAAAGAAAAAATGAAAAATTTGATTGCGGACAGGCTAGTGAAAATACGAATCTTTCATTATTATTTTTTTTCTATCGTCGAAGTGGTGCGATATGGGCACCGTTCGAGGGGGAAAAAAGCAAACCAACGAATTATCTATAACGTATATTATAAATGAAAAAAGCCTTGAACACGAGGACGTAAATGAAGATGGTGTTTTAACGGATTATCAATAATTTCTTGAGTCACCATACACCCTTAAACTCCTAAATGCCCGTTTACATTCTCACGAGAAAAAAACAACGAGAACGAGAGAGAGAGAGATAGAGGGAGAGAGAAAGAGAGTGAAAGAAATATGTATATATATTGAGAGCTAATGAAGCAACGTGGACAACGAGGAAATGAACTAAAATGATTTCAATTGGAAAGGTGTCTGCAAAAAAACAAGAGAATAAGAAGAGAAATGAGCTGAGGAAAAAAGCAGCATTTAGATTAGCGAGAAATGCGGTATTCGAATGCATGAGAGGAGCAGACTGTTGAAGAGAGGATTGTGGATGTTTGATTTGGAAGGTTAATGTGACACCTACCAAGCGGCGGCTCGATTTCTCCTCGAGGACGCGACGGGTACTATTACACCCATAGAAGTTTTTGAAGAATTCGCCCTGGTCCGCCACTGAAACAGACAGGAGGCCAAAACGTTAAGGGTCGTTTCACGTACGACTGTTCACCCGGTTTTTTTTTTTTTCTTTGTTTTCTTCAAATTAACTTTTCTTCTTTTCATCATAAAACGAGAATAAACAAAAGAACGAAACGATCCAACGAGAAAGCGATTTAGAAGCGATCTCGTGGGAAATAAAAAAGACAAGAGTGGTAGAAACTGGACGTATATCTGTGGCCATTCTTTCTGCAAGCCTGGTGGCGTTATTGACAAAATGGAACGAAAAAAAAAATAAATAAAAAGGAAGAATAACAAAAATCCAATGGCGGTCCATCGCGTAGATTTTGCCAAATTTTTCTTTGCCTCGCTTTACTACATTGGCAACACCACGGGCGAATTCCCACATAGGCTCCTGGTCGCCTTTCGGAGGCGCAAGCAGCCGCCGGTCATGCGCGAAAAAAAAAATCATTTCGTACGAATTTCAAGCAGCAGAAACGATATCAAATTGAGCTATCGTCCGATGCAATTAACAAAAAGAAACTATCGAATTTCCATGAAAAAAATACCTGAAAACTTCCATAGGAGCAAGCGTCAAATTATCGAGAATTTGGAGGAACTGCAATTTTCGTTGTTTTTTTTTTTTCTTTTCGCTTTTGAAGTGTTTCGTGAGGAATGGATGATCGGATGGAAAAAAAAGTATTATTTGTAGGATCTGTTCCATTTCTCGAAAAGGTCCTATCCCCCCTCTCTCTCTCTCTCTCTCTCTCTTCCTCTCTCTTCCCAATTATGTCGCTCGCTAGCTCCTCTCTCGCTTTTCTCCACAAGAAAATCGAATAGAAATAATTGTATGTATATGCACATATATATATATGTTTATTTATATTTGTGCATATATATGACGTTTCCCCCATGACCGAGGCGGTGACCGTAGCTCCTTGCTTACCAGGCGCCGTGGTTGTTTGACCAGTGGCCGATTCATTCCGTTCATCTTGTGGTAGAGACCGCAGGCATTGCAAAGATAATGTCCAGTTCCATCTCTTCGCCATAAGGGTGTAGATATTGCGCCGCAATTAACGCACTCACGACCCTCGGTAAAGTACTCGGCCTCGATGTTGTGCTGCACTGCGTTTTTCGTATATTCATTTTTTTTTTTTTTTTTTTTTTCGTTTTTTTGCTTGTTCGTTTTTGCTTCCATTCTGCGTTCGTTACGTTAACTTCGCTTCGCTTTCGCGTCGGTTATCGGATTCAGAGAGCAAAAAGGGGATTGCTTGAAACTGTCGATAACGCAGAATTTTTACGCGACCGTTTTTGTCGCGGGAATTCTTGATTGTGATAAATATTTGGCACGCGAATGATAAAAGTAATTTTTTTCGGTTATTCATAGCTTCGAGGTTAGAAATTCTTATCTTGTAATTCGTAGCTTTGAGGTTAGAAATTCTTATCTTGTAATTCGTAGCTTTGAGGTTAGAAATTCTTATCTTGTAATTCGTAGCTTTGAGGTTAGAAATTCTTAACTTGCGATTCGTCGATTTAAGGTTAAAAATTCCTAGCTTGTAATTCGTAGTCTTGAGGATAGAAATTCCTATCTTGTAATTCGTAGTTTTGAGGATAGAAATTCTTATCTTGTAATTCGTAGCTTGGAAGTTAAAAAATCGTGATAACCACCTCAACCCTTTTTTTAACGACGACATTAAGAACCCCATAACTATTCAGTTCTTTTTTCCCAAAAAAATATACAAGTAAACTATAGAAACATCGATATAAAAAAAAAATTAAATAATGGTAGAAGGACTTTTATTTTTCTTCCCCAAACCCAAAAATGCCAGGAATGTGTGCCTCTGAATTAGAACACCTTAAAAATTTTTTTTTTCCTCAGAACTTCAAATGAGTCCATGCAAACGATCTTTTTCGTTAATTACGATTGTACTCGATGGACTCCAGAATAAATGACGATATTGTCGAATGGGCGAACTTCGCCACTAATCGATATAACACGTATTTGATGAGTCTCGAGGTCAACGATTCTCTAATAAGTAACCTCCAACGACTTTCTAAATCCGAAGCATCGTTGTCCAATTGATTTCTCGAGTCAGTCGGTTCTCGACTTTTTCGACTTTTCTTATACGTGCAAAACTGCGAAATCGAAACGGTTCAAGGCGTAATCGAAAAAAATGAATATTTATAGTACAAAGTGACTGTATACGCGGAAGAAGCGAAGTTCACAGGGATCGGATGGTGGGTTGCAGGAGACGGACGTGACTTTATCAGGACTTCCGGCGTTTAACGATAGCGTCGAACGGGCAATATATGTATGTATATATAAACCGTAAACCGGAAAATGCAACGATCCTCCCACACTTGTAACTTTCACGCAACGAGCTCTCCATACGGTACACACGTCTGAACGGTATAAGGAATGGAAAAAAATTATTTTAAGACCAACGTTGGGTATCTGCGCGCGTTATCATCTTTCGTGCACGAAACTGTCATGAGCCAGTCGTATTTTTTTTCCCCCTCGAATAGCAACGCATTTTTTCCGTTCGCACCCTGTAATGGAAACTTCGCCGAGCAAAAATTGTCGCGAGGACCCAAATGAATTTCCACGCTTCCTCATGGAACCCAATGGATCATACGATGATTCAATGGCTAATAGCATCGGTCCCTTGTGTCATACTTTGCTACTCCTCATTGGAATCTAATGTACGGAACCAATACTTTAAGGATTTTTATACCTTAAAGATTTTCACACTACCAGAAACGAACTTTTTTTTTCCTCATCGAGATTGAATAAAACTGCGAGAAAAATTCGCGTACATCCTGCATCCTAGGATACCGTGCAATCGAAATTTTGGTGCTTCAAGATTGGCTTGACGTTTCTAATAATCCAAACAGTTTTGAAAATAAAACGTATTCAGTTTTGAAATAAAATGTATTCGAATAAATCAGCCTTTCGAAACGGGGCGAGCATTGACTTCGAATATATGTGAATTCGAATTAAATCAAATAAAAAAGTTGTCAATAGAAAACAGTGTTCATTATTTTGAACCGTGTAAATCGTCGAAAATTTGAGGAATTATAGTTTTCGATATTTGACAATTTTTTCACGAAATAATTTAATAGCTATAAATGCATGAATTTCTGCAAACGTTAATTTTGATTTCAATTGTTATTAAAAGTGAAAAATTATCATTTCCAAGTGTCAGTTTACTATTAAATTAGACATTCGTAATCGCTAAACACGTAGAACACAATCGTAAATCCACGATTTTCCTATTTTGGACTAACTTTTTCCTCAATCTTCAATTTGGTCGTGCCTCAATTTCTCGAGGTCAAAAAACCATCATCTACTCGGTCTAACCCCGCATCGTTAACGTTTTTACAAAAAAATGATTTTTTTTTAACCAATATAATCATCGTTTTGATGAGTTTGAGGAAACGAGTCGATTCTCGACTGGCAATCTTGATAACTAATCGATTTCGAGTGGAAAACGAGTCGAGGCTCGTCGCAAAGTCATCTGGAAACGTAGAGTGTATCAAATGAGCTTTTTTTCTCGTGCTTCCGCACACACGTCGAAAAAGATCGTAACACGGATGGTAAGCTCGAGGTGATACAATTTGGGACTGCAAGGACGCGAGTTTCGAAGCCACGTGGCAGGAGATCCCATTCATGAAACAGTCTCGTTCACAAAAATGCATGCATGCTTTTCCGCGGTGACCATGAAAAGCCTACGAGTGGATAGAGAAAAAAAGAAAAAAATGTCCGTTCGGGGACGCGCACTCGAGCAGCATCATCGCGCGGTGCACATTAAAAGATACGCGACCGCAAGATGATGCTTTTGAAAGACGGCGTGCCGCCACTCGAGAAATGAAAAAAAAAAAAAAAAAAGAAAAAGAGCGACACCCCCAAAATTGTCATGAAAAGGGAGAAAAAGAGGGAGAGGGGGGGGGGAGGGGGGGGGGACAGAGCGAAAAAGTCGTAAATAAAAGGGAACCGAGAACGTCGTCCCAAAAATGAAAAACTCCTGTTTTAACGACCGGACCAAGGAAAAAATGAAAAAGCTTCTCTGAAACCACTGCATTATTTTCGTGTCTCATTTGTATATTTATCTCGATTAATTTATGTTATTTAAGAATTTTATGCGCTTTGCTCTTAGAGTCATTCGGGATAGCTATGAGGAGTAATTGTGCTCTTTATCTCCGAACGGGGTGAAGGCGATTGACGGTTTACTGCAGCAAGGCGCACGTGCTTGAATAGATAATTAGTCTAATCAAAGCGACGCGCTGCACGGCGTTTATATATATTTTTTTTTAATTGAAAAAACAAAAATAGTCGATACCAAAATATATCTGCCACCGTAAAAAGTGTGACACCTAGAAATTAAAAAGAAAGACGCCGAATTGAAATTAAGGTGAGTTTATTTTATTCGTTTCTGGAATTCGTTTCAACTTGATGAACGTTTTCTGCAAAGTTTTTTAATTTGGTCATTCGTTAGATAAATGCTCTAAAAGACTAGTGCGAATTTGTTACTCCAGCTCTCATATTTTAAGCCCGACGATCCTTCGCGTTGCAAAGTGCGCACACTTGACCCGAACGACTCATTCATAAAAAAGTTGGAGGTAATTATGCAGTTTGAGGACTTTTCCGAAAAACAACGGAAAACAATTTTTTTTACCTCAAGTTACTATTGGTCACGACCATTGATATTTTATCGGGGGAAGCTGACGTTTCTCAATAATACCATAAGTTATGGGGTTTTGAGGTTTCTGTAAACAGGTAAGATGAATTTTCTGAAAAACAATCGAATTTCTTTATGAGTTGCTTTCATTGGTCACCACTATCATTATTTCGTCGGGGAAGGCTGAATTTTTCTATTGATACCATAGGTTACGGGGTTTTCTGGACTTTTCTGAGAAATAATAGACATTGATTTTTACCATAATCTAGCTATTAATCTATTTCGATTATTCTTTTTCTTTCATCGCTGCGATGACTTTGAACATCGCGTGGAATCGATCACGATGATGATATTGACGCTTGAAGAACAATTCAGCAACATATCCGTCCATATAATATTTGCGACGATCATATCGTGGGTTTGTTTGGGTTAAGTTAAGAGTTTCCGATTAAATTGACCCTTTAAGAGTTCAAATATACAGAGAAATATTTTTAAATGTCTTATTTTCTTATATATTTACGGAAACTTAAAAACCCCATAACTTATGGTATTAATGGAAAAATTCAGCCTCCCTCGATGAAATATCGATAGTGGCGACAAATGAAAGCAACTCATGACAAAAAAAAAATTCGATCGTTTTTCGAAAAAGTCCTCAAACTGCCTAATTACCAAGTTCGAATCACGTGACAATCGCTTGTAGGATTAATATTATCGTTATTATTGTTTGGTACATCGTTAATGCTATTAATTGAGACAAAGAATTTTCAATTCTCAAAAAACATTGAACGACGCAGTTATTTTGTGTACAATAGTACAAATGCCGCTTTTGTATGATAGTGAGCTGAGATCGATCAGATATACAAGTGGAAGCTCGACGAGCGCAATGACTTGGAAAATGATCAAAATAGTCGTCCACATACGAAGCCTCGTTTATAGATACAACCCTATCGTTTTTATAGAACCTGCGCGAGCTCGCGGTCTCGCGTGCTATCGCTTGTAGACACAACTCGATTACACCTACAACAAGTCACGGTGTCTAGGTCATGGTCGTATCGGTGAAAACTTTATGCTTCGTAATGAACGATTCCCTTATCGATAAAAAAACGCTTCAAATATCGCGCCTCTAAGGATTTATCAATCGTAAAACGTTAAATTGTCACGCCGGCTTGTTTCAGTAATGACACAGAGAATTTAAAAAAAAAACCGAGACACGCCAATCGGATCAGCGAAATTTTTTATTCACGTTGCTCGAAGAGATATTGTCATGTTATATTTTTTTACTGGCTCGGATTTTTTTGTTGGCATTTTTGTTGCATTGGCTTCGAAGTTTACGAAAAGAAGAGAAGGAGGGGGTATACGAAAAAAAATCTTGCATTTCAACGCAGTTCGAGGAATTTGCTCTGAAAATTCAGCTACCGTTCGTCAACAACCAGATTCAATCTCCACTTCATTTTATTTATTCCGGTTCGATGCAATTTTTTTCGTGTTTTTTTTTGTTAAAAAAATGCTTTGGTAAATAAATCTCTTTTTTTTTTCATAAAAAAAAAATGCGTAATTTGCAACTTCGAGAACACGCAACGAAAAGAAAAGAAATGCGGACTTTCTCATCTGGGGAAAAAAGAACGTGTACCGTAACCGGAGCTCACCCCAAAACATGTTTTCCCTCAGGACCCTGGAGCGGATAATTGATCGCTGGTGGGATCGAATTTGTTACAAGCTCTTCTTCACCATTTTACTTCAACGAAGAAGACCACCCCCAAAGAATTTTTTCAACTTCTCGCTCTGTTCATTTTCATTTCTGCTTTCTCAAATTCAGCATCTACTTCGACACCTCGCCGCGTCTGTATTTACAAGATTTACTAGATTTCCTAGATATGACACGTTTAACCTTATAAATAGCTGATTTAATAATGAATTGGCAGAAATGTTTATTTTCCACTTTCAATAATAATTTACGTCAAATTCGACGATATTGATATGTTTTATAGAGGCTTTATTAATTTATTAATTCAATTTTTCTGCTATTTAATTTTACTAAAAAAATCGATTTCACTTTTTTTCATTTTTACTAAATTATATAGTAAATATTTATATTATATTATATTTCAAAAGAATATATTTTTCTACGAAATTTAACGAAAAATGTATCATTGCTATTACAATTTTACGATTTAATTTATTGCTTGAAAGTACCAAAATGTATTTATTGACGAATTCTAAAGAATATTCGTGATTTTTGCATATCCGAATTAAATATTCAAAATAATAGTTTAATTATAATGAAATATTAATTAATAGAATGACAGTTTAAGAATAGTTTAACAACAAACGTCAATGTAAATTCTGAGTTGCCAAAGAGGTTTTAAAAATCGTATAAAATGGACGATACAAAATCGAATATAAAAATGTACTTATGACCCTCGCGTTGACCCTACTCGACCAAACACCAATAATCATCCATATACAAAGTAATAAAAGTAGGTGACGCGCGTTGCATCGTGAATCGATAAAATTTGGAACGATCGAAACCTATGCTAGTCAAAACACTCGAAGCGTTGAAATTTTTATTTTCCCCCGTTTGAAAACGATCGCGGCGTCTCTTTGAAAGCGTATATAGGTCCGTGAGCGCAAACAGACCACCATCCCTAATGTCCCGAAGTATGGGGCTTCATGCGTGGTGGTCTGCGATCCTTCAAGATCGCGGCGAACGCGAGAGCTCCGAGGATCGAAAGACAAGCTCGAGAAAACGAGAGGGATACCTCACGTGGGACAAGAAACGCACAACCGCAGCATTTTGACAATTTCCACGCGCGGGCGCGCCACGTTTTCGTTTTTTTTTCTTTCGTGTATTTTAGTGCCGGTTACGAAGCACTGAAGACCACCCGGTCGTCCTCGCAAGCGCCACTACGCGGTTCGATTTCGACTTTTTCTTCGACGCGGGAAAATCGATGAAAAATTACGATGAAAAAGATTGAAAATGAAAAAGTGAAAAATCGCGGATAACGGTTCGATTTCGACTTTTTCTTCAACGCGAGAAAATCGATAAAAAAAAATAGGATGAAAAAGATTGAAAATGAAAAAGTGAAATATCGCGAATAGCGGTTCGATTTCGACTTTTTCTTCAACGCGAGAAAATAAAAAAAAAAAAAACGATAAAAAAAATTGAAAATGAAAAAGTGAAAAATCGCGGATAGCGGTTCGATTTCGACTTTTTCTTCAACACGAGAAAATCGATTTAAAAAAACGATAAAAAAGATTGAAAATGAAAAAGTGAAAAATCGCGGATAGCGAGAATAACGAGTACTAAACGAATGCAGGAGTCACGAATTGATCTTGATTCGGTAACGTTGCAAAACGTGACGATACAAGATCGTGTTTTTTTTTTCTGCTTTTATTTTGTTTTTCACGATAAGCGCAAATCTCACCGATATCTCGAAAACAGCAACGTTATTTATTCTTTCTCTTTTTTTCACGTTTCAAGCAACGCTGGATGAAAAAAAAAAAAATTTACGAGAGGAGTCAAAGAAAAACGAACGGGGAAACGATAATTTTACGATATCGTCGAAGCGATCGACGACAATACCAGGTACGTTTAAAAGATAAAGTAACTTTTCAAATTTCGCGGACTACGTACGTTGGATTTTCGATTTTAGTTTTTTTTTTCGTCTTTGGTTATGTTGGTACACTCGTCCTCTGCCCCACCCTCTAAAGGGGATTACTTTAAAGGAGACAAAATCGATATTGACGAATAAATTAATACTTTTTAAGAAAAATTAAAAGTCACCTTAATTTTGAACAAAATTCGTAAATATTCCCTGAAGATTTTTTTTTTTCAAATTAATTATTGTAGTCAGTCATTAATGAACGTAGCCGAGTCCGTAAATTGGACTTCCTCTACACATAGCCGTTCGCGGACATCGGGCAATCGTGAGGAAATTAATTGGCGAGCGAAAATGAAAAATCAACGATAATACTTACGAGTCGATTGGGAAGGCATTCCGTTGATTTGATGGTGCGTAGTCGTATTCGACGTTTGTCTTCTAGGTGGAATAACAGCGGTATAGGGTGCACTCGAAAGGGCTTCGCTGACCTGCGGCGCGTAGGACCAAGCCGGACCGTCGCTTCCGGTTGTACCGGTGCTCGCTTGTTGCGACAAATACGGTGGACTGCAATTCGGAAAAATCGTATTGCTGCCGAACCGTTGTGAGAACGCGGGTAGCGTCTGATGAGAAACGTTCGATAGCCCCTTGGTGGATCCATAATCTTCGGTGATGGGCGGAAGTGCACCGCCGAGACCTAATTCCAAACACAATTCGTGTGTCCCGTACAATTTAACGTGTTGCTGGATGGGTATCAAAAAATCCCGAAAGTTCTCGAAAATTTGAGGATTCATAATTCTTCATTGAATAATAATATATGAATTATTTGCAATTTTTTTTTACTAAATAATTAAGTCGTTATAAGCAAGAATTTTACATAAACAAATTTCTATAATAATAATACATAATTTAGTGATTACAGGCACGAAAAATTATCAAACTTATCAATAAATAATTTGGTACTTTTAAATATATCGATTTAATGCGCTTGTTTATGGAAAAACAGCTTCTGTAGACGTAAATGGTTGCGAATCTTGATGATATAATATTTGAAAAATTTTCGTAAGTCTATCATTTTTGTCGCATTTGCTAATCACTTTATAAAGTAATGATAGTTATTTTAACTATGAATTAATTATCATATTATTTATATATAAATATATATATATATATATAATTAATGATATACTTGTATTATTAATTATTTATATCAAATACTATATTATTTCCAAACAATTAATTTTATGTTTAAAAAATTAATGAAGTAAAATTAGATTGATAAAAATAATAAAAATCAATAGAATATGAAAAATAAAAATCAAACATTAACTGCGATCTCAATATTGACATATTTATAATTAACAAGTTTTATGCTCACCCTGCGAGCCCCATAATTGTTGGGTCGAGCCTGTGAGTTCCATGGGACTTGCCGACATGTAAGAAAGCCCGTAGGAACCACTGCACGCGCTAACAGGAGCCATCCTGCCTCCACCGTTGACAGATCTGTACAATGGCGAGCTGTAAAAAAATACGAAGAAAAAAAAATCAAACTTTATCGATTAAATCGCACGATCACGGTTGTGTTTGCGAGCAGAGCAAAAACTGCGTCGTCGAGCTAATGGGATTCTCTGGGAGGTTTTCGTTGAAACTGCGCGGTTTAATTGATACATCTGCTGTTGCGAAACACGCCTCTCCCCATGGGAATCGGAATATTCACTCGTCACGTGTACAGGCCAGAACAGACTGAAATAACTACCAAGATCGTCCCAGTCTCGAACCGTGCGAAGTACGAAGATACTATATCGTTTAACTCACCCCATTAACCAAACTTTGTGTTAAAAAAAAATCTTAGTTGTCGATTAATAAATTTAGCGTTTTTTTTATTAACAAATAATAAACAAGATTTAATAATAAAGAAGATTAATAAATTTAGCGTTTTTTTTTATTAACAAATAATAAACAAGATTTAATAATAAAGAAGACTAATAAATTTAGCATTTTTTTATTAAGAAATAATAAACAAGATTTAATAATAAAGAAAATTCATAAATTTAGCGTGTTTTTTATTAACAAATTATCTTGTCAAAGCTTTCGTTAAGTTAAAAAATCTGTTCAATTAGTTGTCGATTAATGAATTTAGCGTTTTTTTGGATTAACAAATTATCTTATCAAAGCTTTGGTTAAGTTAAAAAATACGCCCAATTAACCACTTTATCAGGTTTAATGAATAATTGTTTAAACAATTATATCGTAATTTCTAATAACTGTTAGCAAGAATTACATTTTTTCTCGGAAATGGTTTTGTAAAAATCACTTCGTTATTAAGTCGGATAAAAATGCGTAAAAACCAATTGATCTGATGGAGAGAAATTGTTCCCTTCGTTGTATCGATCCCGCATTTGTTGCGCAACAGCGAACGGACGAATTTGCTAAAATCTAACGGTGCGCGCGCACTCGCCAGTACTTCCGCCCAAACACGAAAGGGGAGACGAAGAGGCGGTCGAGCGGGCCCACGTGATGATCGAGGTGAAATCTAAAAGCACCTGGGGGTCACGGTGAAGCTAGAAAGAGGAACGAAGCGCGAGAACAGTGGGATATCGAACGGTTCCGAAGACCGGAAGTAACCCTTCGTTCTGCTGGGGACCGGAACTCCGGAGGCCGCGTCGCAAATGCGGGCGCGTGCCCACGAGCCAAGATTTGTCCTCCTCGAGTCTTCAGCCTTTTGCTTTTTCAGAACAATGAACGTACTACGAACTACACGCCGGACATTAGACATCCGGGACAACACGAGTAATCCATTACTGGATCGACCATTAAGGTCCGGGTGCGCTCGCAAATGGGGTGAGCGAAAAAAGGAAAAGAAAGAATACGTAATAAAAAAGAAAACGCTAGAGAGAGATTTTTCAGTCCATTTTTTGGCGATTGGCAATTTTTCGATTTTTAAAACTATTTTTCGAATCAACGAGGGCACGCAATTTGACAGTTTCCAAAAAATGGTTTTCTTTTTTCAACTTTCTCGTAACATGTACTTTCAAAAATATGTGTACCAAAAATTGTTTTTTTTTTATTTTATAAAAATGAAAGAGTTGCAGCGATTTTAGTACGAAGTCGTTGAGAGGTAATCCTTACCCACCGCATTTCATAGGTTTTCTCGAAATCACTTTTTTCGAGCTGACGCAAACGCTAAGAAACAATAGTCAGACGTGTCAATTTTCCAGGATTTTCTATACAATTGTAATAACTATCGGTGAGCGTAACCGTTTGTTTGTTTTTTTTTTAATTACTTTTTCTTGAAGTATCGGGTGGGAATGGCAGGAAAAGATTGGTATTATGGGTTCATAAAAAGACATCCCAATATTTCTCTGAAGAAACCTGAAGCCACTTCTCTCAATAGAATAACAGCGTTTAATCAAAACGAAGTGAAGATATTCTTCGATAACTTCTAAGCATTACAAAAAAAAAACATCAGTTTAATGCTAATCGCATTTAAAATATTGACAAAACCGGTACTGCAAATGTAAAAAGAAATTCGAAGATATTAGCTCCAAAAAAACAAAAATAAGTCGGTATGGCCACAAGTGCTGAGAGAGACATTACAACAACTGTCGGTTACGCATTCAGTACTTCAGGGAAGTACGACCCGCCGTTTTGTATTTTCAAGAGGAAGCGAACGAATGCTCTACTGCTGCGTGGGGGGCAACCCTGATATGGTAGCGACAGTTAGTGATTCGGGTTGGATCAATGAAAACTCATTCATCCAATGGTTACGTCATTTTATCTCATTTGCGAAACCAACTGTTGAAGAACCTATTCTACTCGTGTTAGACAATCACGAGAGCTACGTAAGTCTTGCTTGCTATCCGGTTTGTCGCCAAAATAGAATAGTGTTGTTATCCCTTCCACCACAGACATCGCATCGTATGCTGC
The DNA here is from genome assembly GCA_030522765.1 of Ophioninae sp. B BG-2022a. Taxonomy (NCBI): domain Eukaryota; kingdom Metazoa; phylum Arthropoda; class Insecta; order Hymenoptera; family Ichneumonidae; species Ophioninae sp. B BG-2022a. Next base: position 14,052 of record JAPYZJ010004749.1, read on the forward strand.
CTCTGGATTTAACATATTTTGAATCATTGAAGACTGCGTATACCAAAGAATGCGACTTGTACATAGCTGTAAATGGACGTAAAATTAGACAGTTTGGAGGTGTGGACATTTTTACGAAAGCTTTTAATCGTATCAGCAATATAGTAAATTTGACGAAATGTTTTTTGACTTAAGATCGCCTGACATTCAGATAGCATCGACGTTAAATGTGGAGAAGCAGTAACATCTAATGCCCAAATAGCACCGTCTCCATCTATCCGCAACGCAATGACACCTCCTGATGCTCACATGGAACTGTCACCATCTATACTAAAATCAGTGACACCTGAAACTCAGGTATTTAATACATCGACTTCTCTTCAAAATATTGTCAGTATTCCACAGCTACAACAACCAAAGAATATGCGAAAGTCCAGAAAAAAACATTCCACTATAATAACCAGTTCCCCAATGAGAGATGCTTTAGAAGAAAAAGAGGAAAAAAGGAGGAAGAAAGCAGAACAAAAAGAAAACGTAAAGACTGGAAATAAGAAAATAGAGGAAAATAAGACTGATCTTCCCATAAAAGAAAGAAGATTCGCCATATTCGAGTACGTGCAATATCGTATATTTAATTAGGCCGGAAAGAATCGTGAGGTGAATTAAAAAAATTATGAAAAAATCTTGTTTTCGTCGGTAGGAGGGGGGCGGTCTTTTATCCATCAGCCCAGCGAATGGGGGGTCTTACGACCATAGTTTTCACCAGTCTGTATTTTCGCCTGTAAAAACGGGCTCCGGTAAGTCCAAAGGCTTCTTACCTGGCCGGAGAATCAGTAAGAGCAGAGGAAAGTCTCGACAGCTCATTAGGTAAATGCGGGCGACCCGCACTACGGATTAAGTTACAATTCCATGTCCGTCATGGCGCCGTCCGATGCAAATCCCAATGAAAACAATATTCGTACAAAGAACAGCAAAACAGCAGAATCTGCAGAGAATTACTTTCCAATTGAAACGTTTTGACAGAAATCGATTTTTGCAAACTTCTTTAGAACTTAATCATCAATCATTTCATCGTAATCCAAAAGCTGTGATAAAGCTTCTAAAGGCTCAACGTACCTTTTTTCTGTTTTTTGACTTTGAGAATTTTCGAATCCAATTGAGTTTTTGTAAAAATGATTACAAATGAGATAACGCGAGTGTGGTCCGTGCACTTTCTCGGCCTAATTGACGGTCGGGATTCCTGTGTCGCGTCTCTTAACTTCTTTATCTCTCGAGACTAGGAGGTCCCATACTTTTGAGTCTAGGAACTACTGTAGGGGAAGAACTGAGAGCAAATATCGAGAAAAAGACGCGAGTGAAGGCAAAGCGTGAAATTTTTTCGTCGTTAAAGCGAGCAAGGGAAGCCGAGAGGAAAAACGCGGTGTGACTCATTCGAGGGGTCTTTCAGGTATTCGAATGTTTTTTTTTTCCCCCAGTCGTGTATCGTTTGAAATGAGAAAGCTTTCTTTTTTTTGCCAAAACTCCCGTAGAATCTCCCGTAGAAATTCGAGTCGGGAAAAAGTATTGACTTTCTCGAAATTAAATCAGGCTCTAATGGGACTTCCACCCTGAAATAGGTTCGCAATGTAACTGGTCGAAAATTAGGTCCTGATGCGCAATTCCCTTTCTGGAGAACGGATCAGGAAGGTTGCAAAAAATACCTCGGGAAACTAAGAACATACGAGAAAATGAAAAATAACGTGATTCAGCGTTTTCGGAATCCTTAAGAGAGCAAAAACGAGAGGGTATTCAATTTATTATTGCATCAACATCCTCCATTGTATCGATATCCTCCATTGCACCAGCCTATCATTTTCGTAGACCATAATTACATTAGGTGTAGTAAAAAGAAATCCATTATTTTCTGTAGTCAACCAATCACAAACTTATCGCAAAAGTATGTTTAGCGAGATACAGACAACTAAAGCCATCTATTGGAAAAATCATGGATTTCTTTTTACTACACCTAATATATTCTTTACGTTAGCATTATCAGACGTCGATTATCGTTGAAGATTATACGATGATAAAACGGAGCATACTATAGTAACAAATTTTATCGTATTATGAAGTTCAATTATGAATATTTTTGATAATGCAAAAAGTGTCGTTCAATAATACCTAGAGATTTCACATTCAAGAAACGTCAATGTTCAACCCAGGAAATAATTTTGTGATAATCCTAGTCTGATCCATACACAGGGTTCGTTAAGCAAATCGGAGAAAACAGGTCTTAGTTCGAACCATACGTGGAGTCAAGAATCCCCGCCCACATTTCTGCACTTTCTGATTCTCGATGAATAGCAAGTGTACGCCACGAGCCCAATATAAATCGAGGAAGTGCAGTATGATTCCCAACCCAAGCCCCAACTCGCCTATTACGCCCAATGAAGTTTGGCAATCGGTAAATTAGCTTCGACGATCGAAAAACTTGGTTCATTCATACAGCAGAGAATCGTTTGTCGGCCGAAATTGAAACGACCATATTTCATATTCCAATTGAGAGAAACATATTTCCTTTCTGTGAAAAATCGGGAATATCGTTTTGCTTTATAGAAGGGAGTTGGCTTATCTGAAGAGTTAAAGAAAAAAACACCGAAGCGTGATTGCGCTTCAAGAAAAAGTAAGCAATGCTGAACAAATCTGCCAAATATCAATACGGATGTGTCCTTGAAGCATGAGACGATCTGGCACGTTCGATCGTTCAGGTACGTGCTCATCAGCTTATTTGTGGATGCAGCACGTGCGAGAACGCGAAATTGCGAATACGTCCTCCGACTACTGTCAGCTCGCTTCGATAATCTATGCACTCTTTTTTTTCTTATTATTTTCTAATGTTCCGACGTAGTTTGAGATAAGGAGCCTCGGCTTTTTCCATTTTTCCCAGATTAAGTGAGTTTTTTTTCTTTCTTCCAGTGAAATAGAAATACAAAATGTAACTTCTGACTCCCATCGAACGAGAAAAAAAATCCTATCGTTTGTACTGACGAAGCAATTGTTTCAAATATTTGCATTGCGTAGTACGAACGAATTTCACGATTGGGGGTGACCTTCGATCCAAAGAATTAAATAAACTTCCCATTTGTATAAATTCATTTATCGACTTGTTTGACTCTGAAAAAAATTAATAATTTAGAAACTTAGAAAAGATTTCGAAAAGATGTTGTTGTTATCAGTTTCTTTTCGGAGTCTTTATCAATCGTCATTAACCAATTAAATAGCGAAAGAAATTTATTTATTTCACTTCGATATTTTTTTTTTTTTGTTATCAACGAGAGGAACTAGTCGCTTGTGCGGGAAAAGAATCGAAGTCCCTGGGCTTGGGTTTTTCTTTTCTCTCTGTTCCAGGATGAAGACAAGTTTCACGAGCCTAAGTGCGACCGCTGTAAATGTACGACACGTTTAGTCGAGTTGTTCGGGAAATCCTACGAGAGTTTCGTGCGCTCCGTGGCACGGGTCTTCTTCAAGCCCGATCCTAAAGTACTTTGTACAGTAAGACAACCAGCGAAGAGTGGAAAACAAGCGAGGAAGGGAGAGGGAGAGAATGTTAGAATCGAAGGAAACCGGACGAGTAAAAGTAACACGGAACGTGGTGGTGACCGTTCTTCCGGAATTCCGGATTGAGCACGTGGCGAAGTGCATCCTTAAGTGAGCAACACGAGACTTTTTCTTCGAACATTTAAAAGCCTTTTGACCCTTTACCTCGCCTTAACTTCTGAGATCACTTTTTCCTTTGGATTCCAAAATGACAAAATTCCATCCTCGATCCTGAAACGACTCATTATTGAATTTGCATTGATATTATCATCGTAATCGATCGTATGAGGTTTGTTCAAGAAATAAGGTGACTTTTCAAGTTTCACAGACTACGTCCACTCGATTTTCATATTTTTTTTCTTACGTTGATACACATGTCCTCAATATATATTGATATTATCAGCCATTTTGCATATTTAGTTTCTTTTTGATACACATAAAGATTAAACGTGTTTTAATGTGCTCGGCAATTTTTCGCGATCGAAAACGATAATTGCATCTGCTCACACATCGTGGGTTCTTCGTCATGTTTTTGGCGAAAATTTTGGCGCCCTGCAGCGACGAAAAAAAGGTTAACAACAATCGAAATGCATTTTCAAAGATGAACAAGAATTGAAATTCATTCTCAAAGATAGACGACAATTAAAATGCATTCTCAATTTCATTCTGAACATCGTTAGGTACAAGAATTCGATCCATTTATTTATCACGTTTCACGAGATTAAGCAAGACTATTTCAATTGTCCTTTTTTCGTGCATATAACGAAGAACGCCGGAAGTTTCAGGGGACAGTAGACATTCGATCGCTCTTTGATTTCACTAGTATTGTTTTTCATATAATAGTTATGGCACTTGTTGATATTATGTCTTGCCTAAAGAACTTTTATATACTTATATATATATATAAAAAAATTCTCGAGGGTAAAAAAGAGTAGAGAACTTATATATATATATATATATATATATATATATATATATATATATATATCTACATATTTTTTTTTATATATATATATATATATATATATATATATATATTTTTTTTTCATATAAAGTTCTCTTTATATGAATGAAGTAGAGCATTAACGAGAATTGAGAGCGCGAGGCAAGTTGATGTATATATAATCGGTGTAAATTGGCCGAGTGCGTGAATTGTTATTGTGTGGGTGATCCGATCCACTATTTCTATAACACACCAGACCGCGGGCTGAATAACGCGTGTCTTGTATTACTTCCGAGAATCTTAACGCCGTACTATGTTCATGACGACACGGAATGTCTTCCCTCGCACGCCCCTCATTTCTCAACGAAGAGAATTAACCCCTGAGGTTCTTTATTAATGATTCGACTGGATATCAACTGGAGCAGCGTTATTCGATTATGCGAATCAGCCAAATTCGTTGATCGACGATCAAACCCAATTCCCAATTGACCCACAATCACGAGTGTTCATTTGGATAAAGACAAAAGTACGATTTCAGAAAATCGTACTCGAGAAAATCTCATCTCGATTTCCGAAAATTGAAAATTGTATCTCGATTTCCGAAAATCGCATTTCGATTTCTCGAAAATCGTATTCCATAAAATCTCATCTCGATTTCCAGAAAAACATCTTTTTAATGTAAAGTCCAAAAATGATCATTTTTGGGTCAAAAGTTTTGGACTTTACATTAAAAAGATGTCTTTTTTTTCTGGAAATCGAGATGAGAAATAGATCGTTGAATAAGAATTGGTAAAACGTCGATGGAACATTGTGGATGTTGGCTAATTGGTTCTAAACCTTGCCAAACCCAAACGCGGGAAGTTTATTTTTGCAATTAATAAAATTCCAAAACGGTCAAAGATCTCGAGATCTCTACGAGCGTGTAGAATCCTCGGTTTTATCGGACACCTACTCCCCTCCCTCAGACCTCACCGTGATGTTTTTTCCAGCATCAAATGTCCTCGCGAACGTCAGAAGAGAAGACGCTCGCTACGGAGTTGGATTGAAAAAAAATTCGTGGCAGAAAATACCTCGCCATTTGTTCTTTTATAAGGGAGATAAATAATGTGCACAATTAGCGAAATTCAACGCTCCTCGTTGCATTACATCCAGCCACCTTAGGTTATAGGTCCCTCACGGATGCACACACTGCTGTTTATGTACGATATTATATAAATTCTCTTACGATAATGTGTCCTGAATTTTCTCACGAGTGCCATAGACCCCGATCTGCAGAAGAACAGTGATTGTGACGAGAAAAAAAAGTATCCTAAAACTCGCGAATGACATGGTCTCGTCAATTAAATCTTCCGGAAGTGGGTTTTTGTTTTCTGAAGTCTGACGTACATGCTTTCCAATCGATCTCACGTGTAATAAAAAATCGTTATTCGAACAGTCGAAACGATCGAACGAAAAAAATGTCCAATGTTTTTCAGCAAGCCAGCAAAGATGTCGTTTTGGTCGAGATAGAAAAAATCATTTTTCGGGATTTTGAGAATTCTGGAAAATCCAAAGAGAGCTTATCGGGACGTCTTGCGACGCCCGATAAAATGGGGCGCTTACATTTTGTATTTGCTCGGTCGGGCATCGAAAGTTGTCCGCCGATTATCGATACTCAGGGTCAGGACAATTTCTTTTTTTTTTCTAATATCTTCATAAGCTACGACAAACATGGTGCACGTTTAGATTCATGAGGACGATTACGGGTTTTGGACAGGAGGGGACCCCTTCTTCACCGTTGAAGAACATCCCAAAAAATGTTTCAATATTTATTTTGGTTGTTCACGAGATCGACAGATTGGATGATTTATTGCTTCGCTACTCCGATGTTTGAACGAGAGTTTCCGTGAGATCGCCGATAGTTGTGGCTGTGCAACAGATTACGATTCGAAACCGATGCAAATGACGAAAAATACCGAGCAAAGTGAAAACAGCAATTTTAAAAGTTGACTAACAAAGAGAATGAAAATATTAAAAATTAAAAATCGATTCGAGTGCAAATGCTTCCTCAATACAGAGAACTATTTTTATTGAGTACAAGAAAAACCGCTAGATATAAAGGCCACAACGGATTTCAATCGTTTGAATTGTATCTGCCAAACAACACGAAAAATCCAAGTCAAACACGATAAAAAAAAAGAGTAATTGTCGAAAACGAGCACTCATTGTAAATACCAATTTTTGCATAAAAAAACAAAAAAAATGCATTTAAGAGAATAATAATGTAATATAATAAATAATATATATTTATATATATTAATAGTAAACAATATAACAATGTAATTTTCTCTGCGAAAAATAAACATTTCACCAACTTTTTTTATTAATAAAAAATGAAATCTATTAATCTATTTTAGGAAAAGAAAGTTTTTAATTTCTTGTGTTGTACCAACCAAACGTCGAAAATTAAGTATATCGTTGAATCCCTCACGTACTCTCTGAAGATATTGCTCGTAACTGTATTGACTACCAATATTTGTAATGATATTCAGTATACAACTTTGTTGATAAACATACAAAGAAGAGTCGATCTTTCAATCGTTTTGCTTGTTTTTTTCAAAATTATTTTAAAAAAATAATTTTATTTTTGATTGTGCAAAGTGGTAAATGCAGTTTGCCTTTGATAAAAGGCTTGTTTAGACAAACACATGATGACAGTAAATATCGGATGCACTAATAGAGACTGTTCTTTCCCATTTCCCCTGCATCATCCAAATCCCATCTTTTCCTTCTTATCTCTTCGTCAAATTGCAAAATTCGCGCAAATTGCACGTTCGTTAAATACAAATATCAACTCACTTCATTTTTTCGCTCCGGAAGCTCGACATCGGAAGAATCTTTCGTTTTTTCTTCTCCCAGACCGATCGAACGAACGTGAAGACTGAAGGCCTGAAGATGGGCGCGTGTTTATGTAAGTACAGCAAAATAAAATTCCCGAAAATGAACAACAAGGAAACTCGAGAATTGATGGATACGTGATTGCCGGGATCCCGTATCTGTCACCACGGACGAGAAAGAACTGAAGCTATGGACGAGAGTTGACGAAAGACGTTGCAAGACGAATAGCGTGGCGGTAATCCTCGAACATAGCTTTAACCAGGTAGCATTAAGCTGCCAGCATTGACCACGCTTCCCCTCCTCTTCTCGCCAACGCCTCCCCCCACTCTGCCTCTCTCTCTCTGACAGTCTGATCTCTTACCGCAGCGCTCAACGCGACCATTACATCGCAACACCCATTTAAAAAAAAAATGATTTTCAAAAATGAAAAAGACCTTAAAAAATATCCTTCAAACAAACGATCTTCGAAAATCCAAAAAAAGACTTTGAAAAGAAAAACCCTTCAAACATAAAATCTTCAAAAATCCAAAAAATTAACGCGACCATTACATCGCAACACCCATTTAAAAAAAAATGATCTTCAAAAATGAAAAAAAGACCTTAAAAAATACCCTTCAAACAAACGATCTTCGAAAATCCAAAAAAAGTCTTTGAAAAGAAAAACCCTTCAAACATAAAATCGAAAAAATTAACGCGACCATTACATCGCAACACCCATCTTTTAAAAAATTATCTTTAAAATTGAAAAAAAGACCTTAAAAAACACCCTTCAAACAAATGATCTTCGAAAATCCAAAAAAAGACTTTGAAAAGAAAAACCCTTCAAACATAAAATCTTAAAAAACACCCTTCAAACAAATGATCTTCGAAAATCCAAAAAAAGACTTTGAAAAGAAAAACCCTTCAAACATAAAATCTTCAAAAATTGAAAAAATTAAAAGCAAAAATTCAAAACTAATGACCTTCAAAGAAAAAATTATCTCCGATAATCTAAAAACGAACCGCGAAAAACGAGAAAAGAGATCTTCAAAAATGAAAAATAAAGTTTTTTTTCGATATTTCGCGAATAGATCTTCAAGAGTCTAAAAAATGAAGTGCAAATGTCTCACAAATACAGTGCGAAAATTCAAACAGTTAACTCCAAAAATCCGAAAAATGATTTTCAAAAATCGGAAAAAACGTCTTCAACAGTCGGAAACGTGATTTTTACAAAATCTAATATATAAAGCACGCAAATACGAATAATGATTGTAAAAAATTAGAAACCGAGCTTTCTAAAATTCAGAAACGATTTTCAATCATTCAAAATCGTGTTTTTTAATTAATAAAATTCTTTTCATGAATTCATAGAATAATCATAAGCAATTTTTAAAAAATAAAAAAATAATCATCAAAAATCAATCAACGGTCATAAAACGCGAAAATGTATACTGATTTTTTCATATTTGGTACAGCAGACCACGTTTTGTTCGCGCAACGTTCGATATCGCATTATCGCGAAGAAATAGAAAAATATTTTTACGAATGTTCATCGCGCAGGAATACATATTTCAAACTTCCGATAAAACCCTAATTCGATATGTCAAAAATCCAAAACGGTACATAAAAATTTTAAATCGGATGTGAATCCTAATCAATTATAACGAACAAAAATTTAAATTCGATAACTCTGAAGTTACGAAATTTTTGACTGGAGCTTTCCGGACTACGGTACTCATGGAGTTTGCGTAACTTTATTTATGCTCGATCAAATCGTCGAATTTGTTTATAAAAATGGTTCGCTATTTTTTCGAAAATGGAAATAATGGTACGTGCAGGGAGACGGGGATCCGGGTACCCGGGGATCTTCCAGGAGCTTTTACGGCGCTGATCGAAGTCCGCCGAGAGGAAAGTCGATACGGAATTAAAAGGAGAGGACGCGATCACTCGGGAATAGAGGGAGAGACGCAACGGGATATAAAGTATCCTTTCATCGAGTGTGCGTCGACGAGAACGCGATATACAATGGACTAAAGGATTTCTTGGAACTTGAACGGGATGCTGTCCGCAGCGATTCTTTCCTCGTGTTGCGCACTATCTTGCGTTCATATATAAATATATCAAAACAAACTGGCAAAGGGTTAAAGATCACCTGGCGACTGATCTTGATTCGACAACGATCTTTTTCCATCGAATCACTCGCAAACTCAAATTAAAAAAACACGATCTTTCTCCGAAGCTCCCACATATATCTCCGATCGAACAAAATTCAAAAAAAGAAAAACAAAAAAAGAAAAAAAAGAATAAACTCAGAAAAAGAACAAACTCAAAAAAACTTTAAAAAAGAAAAAACTCAAAAAAAGAAAAACCAAACAATTTTGATTTGTTTTTTTTTTATCGAAATATCCAAATGTCGAAAAAATGTTCAGTTTCAAAAACTCTCCGACCAATTCGCGGTAGTACCTTGCTTACACGTGAGAGAGGTAAGCCACGTGATCTTTCTATCGAGTCAATGCGTAATCTAATCTTGTTAATTATTGAATTATGATTATCCAGCGATAACGTAATTTTCGCCAATAAAAAATTCATGTTTTCCATCCAACGTTTTAGGTATTAGGTATTACAGGATGTATATTGAAAAAGCACCAGAATTTTTTAAACTGTAGAAAATTATAGCACTCGATAGATAAATAATCGATTTATTACTTTAATATTTTTCAGCTGAATGATTTAATGTTTATTAACGTATGAATTTAACAAACTCGCTTACGATAAAAACATGTTTTGCGATAATTAAAAAAATCAGATTTTAAAGTAATAATAAAATGATCTAAACGTATTGATTAAATTTGAAAACCAAGAATTTTTATTCGCTGAGCATTTGAACACAGTCTCTATTAAAATATCGGTAAAGTAGATTCCAATATCGTCGAATTTGACTTCAATAATTATTGAAAGTGGAAAATAAACGTTTCTATCATCTATCAGTCTATCCAGTACCTTAAATTGAATATTCGAATGATTGTTTTTCAATCTGATTTCCACGACGAAATAAATTATCAAATTCTCGAAGAATTGCAAAAAAAATCAAATTTTCCCTCGAATTATTCGCTGGGCGATCCCATTGCAAAGTAAATTAGCCGAGCTCCGTAATTTCGATGGTCCCGAAGCGTGCAGAGCTTAGTTTTTAAATCCAAGAAACAACAAACACGGGAAAACACAAATTTTCGGTTTTCTCGGTTTTGCGTCGGCTGGGGGGGGGGGGGGGGGGGGGTCGGGGAATCCGTGCTTTGTTAGCATAGGCCAAAAGCGAAATCCAGACGTCGCCGAAAACGACTATACCTCGGAGCAAAACACGAGTGGACGCATCGTTTTCATCCTTGGATGAAAGTACCGAAAAGGCTATCCCTCTTTCTCGCGGTTGCCTACGTATACACGAAAAACCCGCCAAAACCGTGTGTAAGTACCCTTAAGCTTTCGAACAAATATTTTTGCGGGATATTCGACGTGCTCGAGGAAAGGTGACGAGTTCCCTCCTCCCACCTCCCTCCCTCTATATCTGTTCATATATAGGCAAGCACACACGTATCCTTGAAGTTTTGCATTAATTACAATACTTTCCTGCGTGGATTTTCCAATTTCGTAAAAAAATCAAAAAATTCAATGTCCAAAATCCGCTCCAATCATTGCATGATAAAATCAATAAATTTGTTGAATTTCGACTGATAATAATGTCTTACGGTTGTTACTGTTATTATCGTTACTCATACAGAAAAAAAAGCAATCCTACCCCGAAGTGACTCACTGTTCAGACGTACGAAAGAAAGTCACGAAGAGTGACTAATTTGTCGAGAGGACTTTGGGTAGCACCATTTGTCAGTTCAGGAATACAAGTTCACTTCTGTCCAAAACAATCGCGTGTATTTTGGTGAATCGACGTTTTCGTATTTCCGACAAAAGTTGGTAAATGTCTTGAATTGATTTGTACCATCAGACGCGAAGACCTTTCGATGAAGAGATCGAAGGACGTTCCTCGTCTTTGTCAAAACGTCAATATTCAATCACGTGTAGATTTTCGGATCCCTGTTATTCGAAATGACTTCCAGTGGAAACCGATGTGAGTTTTTTAAATCAGTTTTTAACAATCTTCTGTGTGGCCCAATATCGTTCTTATCGGGTAATACGTAGCCGTTGGCGGTTTGAAATTGGCTCTGGGAGTTTCAAAAGTTTCAAGCTGCGTTATTCTACGGTTAGGAAAAGGAATTCGAAGCTTAAAGTCGTACCGGTGTTTCGACTAGAACCCCGTATATCTTCCGGTCTAATTTCGAATAAACGAAATCTAGTCAAGCTCGATCGAGATTCCAGGTGAGGTAGTTCGAAACGAAGAAAGAAACAGAAAAAAAGAGGAGCAGATATTGAATGGAACTAACCTTGCGAGAGTGCCAGTGGGTGAGTGCGGCGAAGAGGATTGCTGATCGTGTTCCTGATGATGATGATGATGATGATGATGAGGAGTACCAGCCGAGGTACTGTGGGTGTACATAGTTTCCATGTAGATTTGATCGCCAACCCTCTCACTATCCTGAAGACTGTGATTCGTTTGGACCGAGGTTGGTGGTTGCATAGCGGTGAGATTCGTAAAGGATTGCAATCTTCCCTGATCGTTTGGACTGTAATGTCCGTCGTTTTGTTCGTTATGACGATGATTCGGAGATGAGAGATTTCGAGTTTGATCGTCCCGAGGACTTCTGCTGGAGCTTGGTGAACTTTCGGTTCTTAAAGGTGGTGAAACGGCGCCATTGGTACCACCACTGGCAGCAGCATTGTCACCAACACCACTGTCGCCACCATCGCTCGAACTCCTCATTTGATGTTGAATGTAAGCTTCCTCGGTGAGAACGTCGTCGAGCTGTTGCTGTTGCTGATGATGATGATGGTGATGCATGTGCTGATGCGGCTGTGATTGATGATGTGGACTCGCACTGACGTCTATTGGCCCCTGTCCCCCGGAGCTTGCACTCGTCAAATGCGGAAGAAACTGTCCGAGCGCAAAATCACTTCTGGCACTTCTCATAGCAGCTACTATACCACTGACACGTTCAACAGCTTCCTGATGATTCTGTTGCTGTTGATCGTCCAGATGTCTCTGGGACAAGAGAGTTTCGTGCTGCTGATGCTGTTCCGAGAGATGATGATGTTGATGATGCTGCGAATGATGATCCGTCGGAGGCGAGAGCGTCTCAGTGCCGTACCGGAGCATCGTGGAGTGAAGCATGTGACTGCCGACTCGATTTCCCTCGGACGGAAGCGAAGCCGCGTCGAGACAGTGGCGGTTATCCCCTCCCTCGGGAACCGGGATCTCTCCCGCCCCGGATTGACCATACTGTTGATGATGATGGTGGTGGTGGTGGTGGTGGTGGTGGCGGTTCGGTTGGTCATGATGAGCCTCGTGGAGGGAGTGCTGCTGATGCTCTTGTCTCGTGACCTGTTCTTCTTGATCCTCCCTTAGCTCCGTAGGACCACCCTCGTAACGCGGAGAATCCCCGCTCAAGTAATCCCTGCGTTCGAACACGGATTTCTTTTTCTGAGATCCTACCCCGTTTTTTCGCGGTTATAACCTAGCTGATCGCAACTTGGATATAACTGTATTCGAAGATTACGGATTTCGGTAATCTTCGATCTACGTTGACACGCGATCTACTTTTTCTTTATGAAGCACATTTATGCAATGAAAGTTAAACGGGAATGATGTTGAGCAAGCCAGCCATAGACCCCCTCGTAACATGGATAGATCTTAGGATCCATGCCGCCCAGATGGAAAAACCACGAAGAAAAGATTCCTACGTTACGATCTATCTGGACTAAAATCGGTAACGACAATTGACGCAGAGACTTTGACTAAAATCATTCGGAGACTCCGAATTCAAAGTTTCTTGGCTTTTACGTATTTTTAAACCACGGATTGCTTGATCGTTTAACCACCGTTGCTTGAATCTAAGCAGTCCAGCTTTCCTAAGTGGACCGAGTCGAACACGGCTTTGCATTCTCTACGAACAATCTGAACTTGAGCCAAGGGTGTACGATTTCAATGAGTCCCGAAGGATAAGTCCGAGTCGTCTTCAATTTCGAAGCGGAACGGATAGCAACCAAATAAATCAAATTCTAGGCGGACCATTGCATACCAGTCAATCTGTTCCAACTGTGATCCAATTGGTACCAAAAGTCATGGCAATTTCAGCATTTATTCGTAGATCAACGCTAACCGAACAATCTTCAATATTTCATGGTGAAGCATTTCTTGTGCTTCGTCAGGAAGCTAGATTTTGCAAATACCTGTCTTGTATAAGATGATGGGTCGAATAGCCAAGTTGATGAAGCGTATAAGTAGCGTTTGGATCTTCCTCGTGATCAATAGTAACATTAAGCTCGACGCTGTTGTTGATGTTGCTTTCGACGAGGACGCCATTTTCCATTTCCGGTCGACCCGCCTCCAGAACGCCCACGGCATCCCCGCCTTCCCCGACGCTACTCGCATACCCGGTTGCCCCGTCCTGTTGATGATGCTGATGTCCCAGAACAGCTTCGTGCTCAACGTTCTTCTCACTCTTTATCGTAACGAGCTCTCCCTCCGCGTTATCCCCGACGACGCCCTCCAACCTTTCTCCCTCGAAATCTCCGGCTTGCTCTTCCTGCTCCCCTTCCGAATAGTCCGAGAGAACTCCTGCGGCACGAGAAGCAATCAGAGCATCACAAACTGAAAAAAAAACAAAATTTAATATAAATAGGAATTATTAAAATGAAAGAAGTTTTTTTTTCTTTCTGTCGGACCTACGATCCTATTCGTCATAAATATATTTTTCTATTTGGTTCGGATATTATCGGCAAGAATTATATATGTTTGAATCGAAGAAAGATGAAAATTCAATTTTTTATTTGAATTCATTCTTGATTCATTCTAAATTTCAATTAAATAGAGATAAAGATGAAAAGATAAACATCAAATTCAATTATATTCTTTTTTGCATGTATAACAAATATTTTCTAATAAAAATATATCCTTAGCATAAGTACTCATATATTTGATTTGAATGTATATATTTGTTAAAAAACTTAGAAAATGTTTGAGAATTATATAAATGTTTATTCAATTACAAAAGGAAAGGAAAGGGTGTTTCAAAAAATCAATGTTTTACGAACGAATCATTGAAAATACAAAACCATTTTTTTTCACTTATTACAATTATATTCAACATTAACAAATGGAAAAAAACTTCTTGTAACAATAATAGGAATCAATATTAATAAACATTAGTTATGGGCAGTTTGAATAAAATTGAAGAGTTTTTAAATATCTTTTAAACATTTGTAATATTATCACAACATTGGCGCACACAGTCGTGATTCTGCGGTGCCAAACAGCACACTCTTTGCTGGCAGGTGATGCAGCGGATACAGTCTCCAGATTGAACGATGAAACACGCTCCATTGTTCAATCTATTGAAAGAAAAGACAACCGAGCGATGCTGTATTAATGTTATCATTTTCGTGTTCTTGCCAAAAAATGGCACTATTCCCTACGTAATTGTTACAAAGTCGAAAAAAAACGTCAAAATAGCAAGCAATGTCAAAGTAGCCTCAGTTTAGAATATGAACTATCTTCGAGTGTGGAATTCCAAGCAAGGTTGGAAACCAACCAGTGAAGATCTTCAACATCAGACATCCTTTAGATTTTCGATCTTTAGGATTCCATTTGTAGGATCAAACTTGACGTACGAATTTCTCGTTTTTTTTTCTTCGTCGTTTTAGTCGCGTCTAGGGGCCGATAAACATCGAACGGAGATCATAATTTATACGAAATGTCCCAGAAGCGAAGATGAACACGCAGAACTGTTGCTAGCTGGGTATGTTACAAAAATAACCGGGGGGGCCCTTATCTCTCGTTCGTTCTTCTGCATCAGTGTGAGTGTGGGCACTGACGGGCAAGCATCAATTTCTACACCGACTCGGCAAATCCGTGAGTGTATAGCAACGGATTATATACGGAAAAAAGGGAGAACGTGCGTGAAAAAAAAAAAAGAGGAACGAGCAAGCTCCGGCAACTTGAGGGAGAGATGAGAAGCTGGCGAACTCGGAGACTACGTGCACATGAAACTCCGTGCTCGCAGGGAGTAGATAAAAATTTTATTTTCGATCGTCGAGGGTCAGAGCTGATGCCAGGTCTGACGTTATACGATCCTCATCGTTGCAATCGTCATCGTTCTCGTGATGTTCGATTCATAAATGTCAAAAAAAAAGAAAAAAATTTACATTTCCAATATTTCAAATCTACATTATAAACGTTTCAACGGTTTTTTCGCAAAACCTGAAATTAGTTGTCGTTTCGTTTCGATTTTTTTTTTGCAGCCTCATTATTAGAAATTACGAGACGAAAGTTGGCCCAGTTTTCGAAATTTTCGTAGTGTCGAAATTGTCCTCTTTCGTGAAACGATAAAACGCGTACGTCTCGTTGAAGAGAAATTTCCAGATTTCTTAGTGATTTTTTTTTGGTCTTCTTCTTTTCTCGAACGAGTACGAAGTACACACAGTTTTTGATATCCGTGATATGATTGACAGAATTCAAGCGTTTCGTATCCTCGTCATTAGCATTATCACGAGTGTGACATTGGTCTGACCTTATTGACGTTACCTAATCGAATTGGAGAGGTCAGGACCACCGGAATTATCAGTGAAAACGGATCGAAAGAGTACTGCCTTCACTCGAGCTTGCCCTCGTTCAAATCGTTCTCGTAAATATTTTCGCTTACCAAAAATATATCACGCGACGAACGTAGAAAAAGCGGCCCAACGATACGTAATTTCAACGAGATTATTTTTTAACTTCAAATCGGAAAAGAAAACCTCGATCTCGTTTTAGTACGCTTTTTTCTTGTTTTAGCTCAATCGCGGTAAATAAACAATAACAATAAAAATAATAAAGGCTAAATAAACAATTTTATTTTACAGCTATTTCTCTCCAAATCGTCGGACGTACGATACTTTTCCTCGTTCTTTTATATCGTTTCTTTTCCTTGCGATTCAACGATCGAACATCATGTAATTATTATGATTGCATCGTCCCCCCATCTTCTTGCTGCTTCGTTTGACGTCCCGTGACTATATTTATTTTGTTTTTAAGCTCCAACGAACCCCAAATAAAACGAGGAAAAAATATCGATCGCTCGTACTTGTTATCCGGCTGCGAACAACATTGTAGTAAGTTCTGGAAGAAAGAGACAGAGAGAAAAAGAGGATTGCTTCGACCCCAAAGCATCATTAATAACGTCGATAAGGATTGAGACACAGCAAAAAAAAAAAACATGCGACGAAGCGCAAGAAACAATATTTTAATAGCCAATCATACTTTGAGGCTCACAAAAATAATCTTGCACGTGAAAATCCGATAGAGGTTTCATTATTTTTGCGGCATCGGTTTCTCTGTCATAAACTTTGAATCGATAAATTAATATTGAATAAATTGATATCTCTGTACAGTACTATTAACTTATTGTTATTGTTATTAATAATAATGCCATTATTATTATTATTATTATTATTATTGTCCCAATTAAGTATATTTTTTCGTAAATAATAATGATAATAATGATAGTAATATAATAATTACAATATTACTTATATTATTGATATAATATATTAAATTAAATAAATTACTTGTATTATTCATATAATATATATAACATATATAATATATTAATAAAACCAGAATAATAATTATTTTTTTTATTGTTCTTATTGTTCTTGTTATAATGTTTTTCGATTATTTTACTACACTGGACTGATAAAATTCATTAAATTGGCCAGTATCGGAATTCAGGATAAAGATGGAAAAAGAACGAACGAGAGTGAAGAACGGCGCGAAAGACCAAACATTGGGTTATCGCAAATTGTGACGCGTAAACGAAATTCGTTATTATTGGGAGTACCGAAATAAGTATAAAAGAACCGTCGCGGATTTTTATGTAACGGTGCGAAGTATGAGGACTCGAGAAGACTTTCACATTGACCCGGACTAATGAATCAACGAATAAATTCGGGAATTCATGATTATACGAAACTATTCGATACTTTTATAATCGTGACCTAGAAAAAAAAGCGAAGGTTAAAATTCGTATCGAAATTGAAAAAAAAAAAATAAAAAGAAAAGAAAACGACGAAGGTCGTGACGTTCGTAACGAGAAATTGAAATAAGCCAGGTGCATTGATATTCGGTCGAGATTGTCTTTTTTTTTTCATCGTTAAGAAGACGAAGAGGAATATTCGTCGCAGACGAGAAAAAGCGAAATTCGGAAACAACGCGAGCATTGTGTTTCGGAAGCGCGATGTGAAAATGAATAAAAAAAAAGGAAGAAAGAGGAAGACCGAGGGCGAGGGGGTAGGAGGTTAGGGGTAAAAGGAAGAAACACGCAGCGTGTTACATCTGAGCACAGTGATCGTGTGTACAACACTAGCGCACTGCATACGGTATTTTAGTGTTATTACGGTTCAACCCACGAGGCATATGCACCAGGAAAGGTCTCCCGGTTTCGAGTCCTCGTACGTTTATGAACCGGCGCGTATAGCCCTAGTGTTCTGGCTATTCCCGATAAGACGGAGGCCAGGTGTGTTTCTTTAACCGTATTATACGTATGAGCTACACGCGTCCGTACGTCCGGATCGGCAAAGTTCGCGAGCCGACGAACGAACGCCTTTTTTTCTCTTTCGCAATTTGTACACTTCGAGCAAGTGAGAGATCGTTCCAATGCGATGGAAAAGCATCAACGCAAGATCGATTTTGCCCCCGGACAGAATCCGTTGACAAAACTCGTTATCGCTGATCATCAAATCACATTGTACAAAAAAATGTTGAACTAGAAATAAATGTGAATCGATAATGGTTCAAATTCGATTGGTCACAATCGAACGTCTGTAACGATTTAAAAGCATGACTAAAGCATTGTCAATTCCAATTCCAAATTTTGAAACCTCCTGTAGCCTTGTGGTGAAGAGCAGCGCGAAATCCCTGTAAAGCGAAGCTTCCACCGCCCACCGCTAGGCGCCGTCTGGCGAAAGCGTTCTCACTCACGGTACACGCAGTCCTACGGCTTATAAGACTTTCTCGTTTCGCAGGGGTCGGGTAGGAAACCCAAACTTCGATTGACCAGAAGGCTCAAAATTCTGAATTTTAGTAGTCCGAAACGACAAATTCTGTAAAGGTTTAGAGGAAAGTAACCAAATATTGAATAGTATCCCTAATATGGAATACCGTCATTTATCAAAAACTAATACTCCTAGCTACAAGAAACAGTGATCTTCTGTGTCTTTCCATCATTATACTCGCGTACAGTTTTCAACTTATCAGTCGGGCAAACGTTCTGGCCGTGGTGAGAGTGTTTCCTTCGGTGGTGTGGGAAAAGTTTTTAAGCTATGTAAAAAATAAGTATTTCTCAAAACGTGATTGGAAATAATAAGGTTTTTATTATAACTATGCATTAATTAC
>JAPYZJ010004750.1:0-12940 GCA_030522765.1 Ophioninae sp. B BG-2022a
GCTGAGATATTAAATTTTGAATGAAAAGGATCCTTTTGTCTTTGACCATTGAGATCAAAGCAGCCAATAGTCACACCGAAAATATAGGGGGTGTTCGGAGACTCGGATAATTTCTCTACAAAGCTAAAGTATTCGTCTTTAGAAAAAAAATGTCTTTCATACACTGCGTCGTTTTGAAAAATCCGGAAAAAATAAAGAGTTTGCATTTTTTTGTAAAATGCCACGCTAAATTGAAATTATTGCGGTTTTTATTATTAAAGCGTGCATCCTACAGTTCAATGTACCCATTAAAAACCCCGAAAGTTTCAACTCAATGCATCGAGGCATTTTTTTGTTTCATTTAATCAAGCTTTTGAAAAACATTAAAGGATCACTTTTTTCTTCCTAATGCCCATAATCTTTAACAAAATGAAAAAATATCGTTCTCGAATGCTTCAGCTTCATCTGAATTTATGGTTTTGTTTAGCGCATGCCGCCCGGCACTAGCCGAGACAAGTCGGATCATATAAGCTTAGAATCTGCTCCAAGTTGCCTTGATCAGTTGAGTCCTTCACTGACGGTAAGTGAAAGGAAAGTGCTCATTACTCACGACTCTCGCGGCCATGCTCCTCGGTCTACTCTTATTAGGCTTATTAGGCAGAAGCAAACGTTTATTTCTGATATTTTTAATAATTGTCTAATTGAACCCCTTCCAGAATTCAACAAATTCATTCGAAAGACGCGAAATAGAAATCGCAGTTCATTATAGACAACAGCTTCAATGTAGTGAGGAGGAATCCGCCCCTACCGTGAATAATAAAAAATTGGATATTTCGCTTTCTGCGTTGAATTAAAACATTCGTTTGCATTCTGCGTAAGGGCCTGTGCGACCGCTCCGTTATAATTACCGTGCGCTTCAACATAGAACCGATGGGCGCACGTAGAGACAAGTATTTGAGGTATTTGAGTATATTGTATTTGTATTGTATTTGAGAGTATTTGAGGTATTCGAGTGTATTGTATTTGTATTGTATTTGAGAGTATTTGAGGTATTTGAGGCAAAAAACCGGTCAAAATATTTGGCGGCTTAAATTGTCTCAAAATATAATAAACAACAATATTCAATCAAAATTTAGGAAGTAACTACAAAAAAACATACAAAAACCATACGAATACAAAAAAGTTGAAAAAAAGCGATGAAAAAATTCTATGAACTTATATTTTATTCGGAATGAGTGCAATCGATATCGCTGATATGAAGACAATCTTCTCGATAATCGTCATCTTCGACAGTTGTATCTTCTGACGCGTTTAGGTTTGGTGTTGCTGCAATTAAAATTGTCTTTGCTTCGTCGGAAAACGGCAGGACTTTCTTTTTAATCTTTGGGCGACCATAACTGATGAGAGGATCGGATGTCAGAAGCAATCTATTTAAAATGTCTCTGTTACAATCAGTTCTTGAAAATTTTCGTGCAAAGTCCACCCGATATTTGCGAAAATGCTTGTTTCGTGCTTCAGCAGCCTCCTCGGACAATTGTCCTATTGGCAGAATTTCCTCTTCTATCACCTTTGCTCGGTGCATCCGAATTTTGTGGACCGTAGGCGACATTGGATGCCAGCTGTATAATTCTACCTACAGTTTGTGCGTAATCATCAAGTTTTTGGGGATCTATCTCATGACCACTTGATATTACCTCAAGAATCACTTTAAACCTATTAATTATTTCCCTGTTTATCCCGGTGATGCGAGAAGATAATTCTGCATTTTGGAAAAATCTTCTCGACGTGTTCCCATCATTACTGTTTCCATATCCAGCTTTAGGAACATGAACAAGTAGACCCATTTCAACTCTAAAACTTTTCTGTATTTTTTCTTTTGTTTCTTTAATTATATTTTTTTCGCCTGGTGGCCGGGCTTGCCACTTTTTAATTGGTATATTACATGGTATAATGCAATAATAACTCAAAAAACCGTATTCTGGCATGGAGTACTGAGAGCCCAAACTGTAAAGTTTCTTTTTTTATGGCACTTTTTTTTAAATTTATTTAAATCCTTTCAGATCTGACCACATATGTAACATCGCATAGTTGATGCAGTATCCGTTGCAGAGTTGTAGACCGTTCCGTCTACAATTGCCATTGTCAGCAAAATATTCTGACGGATTTGCACTGATGTTTCACTGTCTTTAGTTTCTTTCAGCTCTTTGGCTTGATTCTCGATGTATTCGAATTCTTCCTTAGTGACATCTTTCGTTTCATGTACAATTCGAGCTCCGATAGATCTACAAAATCTCACGAAATAAGAAGCTGGGTTCTGCCAAATGGTTTTGGTTATTTCACCATCAATACAAATAACCAATCTTACCGGAACAATCGAGCTCATAAATATATTTGAATCGTCATCTGAGACATTTTTAAATTTTTGTTTAAATCAAGTTTGATGTGCTCCATCACATTCCCATTTTGATATTAAATGTAGGTGCTGCTTTTCATTGCCACTTAACGTATCTAAGACTTCAAAAGAAGTCTTAAAAAGTCTTTAAGTCTTTAAGTCAAAAGAAGACTTCCAAAAAATATTGCATGAGGCGTAAAAATGTATGATCTAATAAAGCTTGAAGTTCTACATTGAAACTGGTTTCTGTGATAGTTATTTTGTCATCATCTGGGTAGCACTGTTTTTTCGCCTTTTGCAGCAAGGAGTCTTTGCGTCGGTAGATGTCTTTCCGTCTGCCTTGTAATAAATTCCACTGGCTTCTTGTGAAGTTACCATCTACAAATAATGATAACGCTTCCCGGGGCTTATACTTCATCATCATCATTGTCGGATTCGCTTACCGCCTCGTCGTTCGGAGGAGTGGCGGAGACGCTCAACTCGACCCAGGGTTGGTCGGTTTCCTTATCACTCTCGTTGTTCTGGCAAGGAATTTCGCTATCGATTAAAACCCCGCGTTGCATGTTCGCAGAAGAGCTCTCGAGAAACACCACATCACTTGTCGCTTCCACTTTTCTTTCGTCCGTAAAAACCATACGCGATACGCCTCCGCTGTGTCGGAGTATCCTACGAGTATGCATTCTCGACCGCGCGCCTCGAATTTACCTTTTCCCGGAGTTTTATTTAATGCGAAGCCCTTATTTCCTTATTCCATTATTCACGAAGTCCTTCGATTGTCGGCGCGATCTTTGCATGATCAACGGGCTCTGGCTGTTTTCCTTGATCTTCGCGCGCTGCGCGTCGTTTTCTTCTATAATTTTTATCTTCAACGCCTCCGGCTCGGGGAGTTCGTCGCGCGACTCCCATAGCTGGACGGCAAAGTGTAGAGTAGCATTTTTGCGAGTAAATTTTGTTTACTTCCACGTTCCATCTCTTGTAGTTTGTTGACGGTCTCGAAGAGCCCTCGAACGTGTTCGCGTATGTCCCCGTCGTCCGCCATCTTGAGTAGCGTTAGCCGTTTCAACAGCGATATACGTAACCGAACAGTAGTTTTGTAAGTTGCCAGGAGGCGCCATTGTCGCTCAAACGGACTCCATCACGCTTTGTTATGGAGTGCGTGTGTATCTGTGCACACGTACACACGACGAGCCTTCTCTCTACGCCGGCATAGTACGGCGGGAAGCGGACAAAGGCACTCGGCCGAGGTGGTGGCTAAACATGCACGAACGCGTTCGCGGCTCGACACAGACTTGGGAGTGACGACACATTGTTACCCCGCACGCTTGGGACGCGCGCTCGTCCCGAGCGCGCGCGGTGACATCTAGCGGTAGGCGATAGGAGCTCTTGCGACCACTGGCCTACCGAATCGAGCAGGGGCTGCATCGAAGTTTCGCTGCGGGTGCGACTCCCTCATAAGAAATACGTCGCTATTTTACGGAGTTACGGCCGGCGAGAAACAGGCCGGCGTCATAAAAAATAAGTTAGATTAGGGTAGAAGTAAGAAAAGTAACAAGGGCGTTGCCAGCCGATGGCTCAAGCAGGGGCAAGCGCGATCACTTTTTTAATTATGATTAACTAGAAAAACGATCTGGTTATGTGTTTCAGGTGTCAACTTCGCACGGGCGCGGGATCCTTCCCGAAGGAGGGTCTGCCACGACGGGCGAGGGTCCGACCGACAGCGCGAGTATCAAAAAATTACGTTACAAAAGTCTTAGTAATATATTTTTCCCGAATAATCGTTTTATAGGATGATTTCAGCGTGGGTGAGAACTTTTTGTGTGCGGCTGCAGTTCTGCAGGCGATCACGCATAATGGGCAGTTCGCTGCATCTATAGTAGAAAGCAGCCACACCGCATTTGGGGGCATCTTGACACAAACAAAGAATGCTCACACCGAACCGCCCACTCCAACCAATTATAAAAAAATAGCTCACGACTGGAGTCAGGAGAAAAAAAAAAGAACCAACATTCGATGGGATCGCATCGTCGAGGACGTCATCTCCGCCCTACGGATTTCAACTTTCGAAGAGTCCATCGAAATATATCAACGAATCGTAACAACCATTCGGTGGTCGGCGAGATGCCCCTCGTGTCAGGAAATTATAGGAACGTCGAGAACGTTATTGCACGCCACCTTGGGAGAGAGCCGAGCAGTGAATGACGTGACGAGTGGAGTAGAGCCATCACCCTTAAAATGCTGCGACACGTTCATCGCGTCGCAGACATTTACGAAGGTCCACGTTCCTGGAAGTTGCTTCATAATCACTGTAAAAGAGAATTCGTTCATCGATTTCGTTTTACACGGTTATAATTTAAATGCTATGATTAGCACTTTCGGGACCACGGCCGGGCCAAGATATATTATATCGCTGAACTACGGCGATCAGTAAGTGCACTTATTCGGAAATTCATATGTCGCACATGGGCGACAAAAGAATAAGAATTTTGAATACCATAGCGAGCGCCTCCAGTTGAAAAGTTTCAATATTTCAGTTGGATAATTCACCATGGGCCGCAGAAACCTCGTGCTTCCAGTTTCGTGCACGATGCCGCAGGTTTGGGCTACGGATGGCTGTTGAAGCAAACTTTGTTTTGTGGGCAATCTCAACAAAAAAACACGGCAGATCCGAAGAAACCCCGGCCCAGCTAATACGTAAGTAAAATTGGGATATTTGTTTGAAGTAGCTTAAGAAGTTTCACTTCAAAAAGCTACATTTTAATATCCTTTCCCCATTTCAGATTCATCGACTCCTAACCACAGTCGTCAGGGAGCACAGGCTGGGGCCAGCACATATCATATCAAAAAACCCTATAGATATACTGGGAATGCCAAAAGACACTTCAACAACGTTCACGTAACCGCGAGGCAAGTTCAAACAGAGGCGGAAACGGAAGGCACTTCAGATACCTAATAAATTTTAAAAATATATTTTTTTAATTAAATAAACATTCCCAATGAAATCTCTAAACTTTACAGGCTTTTATTTATTGTTGTACCTTTATTTATTGTTTGTACCACTCCGTACATTCTTTCGGGTTTATACGACCGCTCTTCCCCTCTTTGTTCCTTCCTGTTCTTCCCCCACCTTGTTCCTCCTGTCCTTCCTCCACCTTGATTCCTCCTATTTCCCCTACCTTGATTCCTCCGATTTCCCCCACCTTGCTTCCGCCTGTCCCCCCCTTGCGGCCTCCGCCGACTTACCGAAGAAGGGCATAAGGAAACTGCGGAAAACCTATGCCAGTACAGCCAGTCCCAAGTTCACCTCCCGGCAGCGGAACGAGTTTCAACGAAAAATTTCGAAGAAAAATCTTGACCGCTACCGGGTTTTGAACCCGTGTCCTCCCGCTCCGCTGGCCGTGCCTCAGCCTCACGGCCAACGGATAAAACATGTTTATTCCATTGTTTTGTTTATATTTTTTTATTCCATTGTGGGATAAACAAATCATGTTGATATGTTAAATGGGATAAACAATAACATGCTTATACACATATAAATGGAATTACACGAAATGTTAATTATAAAAGATTATGTATATTGTTGTATACAAAATGTTACTCACCTATTGTTATCAAAATTGTAAATACCTATGCAACGTCGAACGAGTTTGACGCGACCTGTACTCGCCGCCGCGACGTTCTCCAAGCTCAGCTCCACGGGCATCGCTGACTCGAAGTACCGAAGGACGGGATGTCCTTCAGACACGAGACGCTGATGCACTTCCTTCCCTCAACTTGCTGACCCAGTTCCGGTGAAGTTCCACGTGCCGATCGAACAATCTGAAAAAACATTAATAAACTAATCAATTTATTCACTGCGTAATGCGTTTACACACCGTACAAGTCACAAACACAATATCAACATAAAACACAGGTTATCCAACTATAATTACAATGAAAAAATACAGTATCTGGCAAACAACAATTAAGAAAGGTACAAATATCACGCGCGGCTATATTCACACTAGCGACACGATAACACAAGCTAACACGATAAGCAAGATAACACGATAACACATGCAAAAACGTGCTGAACGTAAAAACACCTATTTCTACTTTTGCAACCGTGAACTTAACAAAATATTAACAATATCATTTACGAAAAACAATAAAATAAATAACACAACGATATCAACACTCCATCAAGATACTGCTAGCGGTGACAATCAGCTGTTTTCGTGAACGACCAAAAAACTCTTTATTTTAATCTAAAAATCATTTGTAAAAGCGATGATAAATTAATTGAATTAATTTATCAACGCTTCAGTAAATTCTGATTTTACACAAAAGTTAATAATTATCATTTAAAAGCAATAATACAACTGACCTGTCATTGTTGCCATGCGGAGTGGGGATCGAGGTAGCGCGCCCCTCCACTCGAACGAGCTCCAAAAGGAATCTCGCTGCTCCATTAGTTAGTTGTTTCCTGGTCTCTCCACAGACTTGACGCGACGAGCGCAATATCTGAAAATGGGTTATCGTTATTTTTATTATTTGAAGATTGATAGTTCTTTTATACGATTTTAACAAAAGTGTTTAACCGCGACTTACAATTATTCGCGAAGTTCTTACTACGAAATAATATTGAGAATTTACAACCAACTTCAGAGTGGTTACTTACACTTAGGCTCGGTTACAACTTACCAGTGTATTACCGAGTCGATAAATATAATATTGCCGAACAGTGAAAATATAACCGTATGTTACAACCGTTAAATTAAGCGATGCGCATATTTTCAAACAAAAGAGTGTAACAATATATGACAAATATCTGGAGAATTCCGTGTTAAATAATTTATTAATCCTAAACCCAAGTGGAAATATTTCGAATTATTTGTGACATTTAATTAACTTTGACTTTGGTGGATTTTCCCATATTCCAACCGTGCACTCGATTTATTCCTAATCAATCCCTTTTTCCATTACAACCACCCTCCGTGCAGATACTCATGGACGATACTCCTTTATCACATCAAACAATTCCCCGTGCAGAGATTCATGCACTAAACCAATAACAATGCTTCGTGCAGATGCTCATGGACTAAACCTGTTAACAACTCCTTGTGCAGATATTTATGCACGAAAACCTTTACTTAAACTCTCCTTTTCCCATTAAGGTGCAAGTAACGTTCTCTTATCTTTGATTCGAATAATTTTCATATGCGAAGTCGCTGCGCCGGGAAACATTTCCGAAACCGTCGTTCCGTCGCTCGCGATCTTGGGAACCATCCGCGTGGTCCTCGTGGCCGCAGGGATCCTTCCTCCGGTTTAAACATCGTGGTTACTGAAACAAACGAAAAAATTATAATACAAGAAAAGTTGAAACCTGAAAATAAAATCATTACTGAAAATAAAAGTGAATTTAGCCCTGTGAATGAAGTGATTAGTGAAAATAAAAGCAAAATAAGAATTGTTTCTGATATTTTAACGAACTTGGACGTTGACATTTACGATCCTTCATCAGGATCAACACGTTCGATTCAATCATTGAAATCTAAACTTGCAATGAAGTTGATTCTCCTCGATCTTGAAAAACTTTATGAAAATACGTTGAATTATCCAAACTCGCTCTCCTTTGGTCCTGGCCCCTGTTGGGCGCACTCCTGACTAAACCCAGGACCACCCGGTCCCGGTCCGGTGTTTCGTGTGGTTGCGCTTGTGCGTGTGCTTTTGTGTGTCGTTTCGCATTGTGTGTGTGTTCTGGGGATGGTTGCGACTCTATACGTCGCAATGTCCCCCGTGGCTTTTCATGTTTCGTATGCATTTAAGCAATACGAATCATGAAAAGGCACAACAAAAACAAAAATGTTACAGTTATTTTTACAAAAAAAAAGTTTTACCGGTGATTTCGATCCCTACGCAGTGGCTCGCAGGCCTAGACACTTAACCACCGTTCTATCGTTGCGTTGTTATCGATAGCGTCTCAATTCTTGATCATACGTATATTTACGATGAGGGATATAACAATCCTTCTTTCCTCTCTCTTCACCCCCTTCCCATTATCAATGCGTGTATAATTTTTCTTTCCTTCTCGCCGCTTCCCCTTACCCTTACTTTTCTCTCGGCCTTTCTTCTTCCCCTTTTGTCTTCTCCCGCTTCCCCGATTTCCTCTTCTCCTCTGTTAAAATTTTTAAGTTTTTCCATAAAATTTTCAAATTATTAATTCTCAATTCTTTCCTTACCTACTTGGTCTTTGACCAGTCCGATCTCTTCTGGTATTCGCCTGAAAAATTTTCGCAGTATTCGAGTTTCGAACCCGGGGCGTTCGCATGCCCCCGCAAAGCCCTGACTACTGACCCACGCCAGGTTATTGTTCGCCATGTGAATATTTCCATAACTAACTGATAATAGAGACGCTCCACGAGCGAAATAAATTGATACGCAGGGATTGGTGCTGGTGATAAATTCTCTTTATTTTAAAGGGATCCGTCGCCGTCGTCCCCCTCTGATTCGTCCGCTGTGTCTGTGTTATTATCGTCTAGTCCGATGTCCCGCCAAAACTGCTCCTCGTCGCTGTCCGGTTCCTCGTCCATGTAATTTCTGATTGTTGTGTCGTCGTCGTCGTCGTCATCCTCGTATTCGGTGTCCGGGTCCTAAAAAAGGGAAATCGGCGAAAAAGCGAAAATTGACTCGTTGTCGTCGATTTCTGCCTTTTTAGGCAGAAATACGGATAACACGCGCTTTTTAGCGCGAGTTAGCCGCATCTGACTCCTCGACACTGTTCGACTCATTTTTCGTCCAAAATGTGTATTTTACCATATTTTTCGAGGAAATCACTATTTTGACGGTAATTTATGTTTTTCTCGTTAAATATTACAAAAAAGCGAAATCGTCGAACGAATCGAAACCGCCCTTTTTGGTCGGTTTCTGATTTAAAAACGCGAGATAGGCGTTTTGACACTGTTTGACTGATTTTTCGTCCAAAATGTAAATTTTCGCGCATATTTCGCGTAAATATACGCGAATCGAGCGTGCGTGAGGGGGCTGTACCTGTAACCTGTACCCTTGTGACGACTCGTATTATATGAAAACGGTCCAAGTATTCGTCCCAGTCCGTGTTCTCATTTACATACTGTTTTAGATATTCCATGAGCACATGGTGCGATCTTTCGAGCGATCCATTGCTCTGGGGATGAAAAGCCGTTGTTTGATACGTTTTAATTTTGAATTTTTTCGCGACAGCACGCATGGGACTGCTGCAGAAGTTGAACCCTTGGTCCGTCAGGATTGTGCGCGGAGCGCCGAATCGTGAGATGAAGTATTTGACAAATGCATTGCTGATGTCCACCGATGTGGTCCTCTTTAACGGGATTGCCAGAGAATATTTGGTGAGTAGATGTTGAAGAGTGAATATGTATTCGTTGCCGTTGCGCGTTAAAGGGAGGGGCCCTGCAACGTCCATGGCAACCTTATCAAATGCAACCCCAGGTGTGTCCGTGAGGATCATCGGCTGTTTTGTTTTAACTCGAACTCATTTTTTGAGTTGGCAATTTTGACAGTGTTGGATATAATCTTGTATATGCAATTTCATATTTTTCCAAAAGTAATTTTCTCGAATTCTTTTAAACGTTTTGCCTAGACCTTTGTGACCACCTAGAAGTGAGTCATGTTTTTCTTTAATAATTTCCATACGGTTTTCCTCTGGAAGAATTTGGACTAGTTGAGAGCAAATGCCGAGTCTAAGGTTCTCTTCGCGGAACATTTCATACAATAAGTTTTTTACTTCTTCCCAAGGTAAATTACAGATCATTGCTGTTTTCGCAATATAAATTTGATCGAGACGTATTTCGCGAACGACGTCTCGTAGTGGTTCGAAAGCTTCTTGTAGGTCTTCAATTTCAACGTTTTCATATGTGTTTTTTGCAATAGGTACAGCTAATAATATACGCTTAGATCGTTTAGTGCTTATTCGCACTCGTAGATACGTTGGATTCTCAAGTTTTTGATAAAACCCTTGCGCCTGGAGATCGTTAGCGCCTTCATCGATTGGTTGCCCGCTCGTGGTCACGAAGATGACAAGATTATTACACTGCATAGACAAACGATCGCGAGTTTCGCCGATCTTCAAAAAATTAGACAATTCCCGATTGTTTCCGGGTATAACAAAATCACGGCACTCAGTGACCAATATATCACTTTCATTAGATTCGTCATCTGATTCGTATTCACGTGCGGGTATACCTTCGTTATTAACTTGTTCATTGTCAATTTCATTTCCAAAATTTCCATTTTCAGCAAAAACTTCATGTAAGTCCAGGTCGGGTAATGATTCCGGATAAGGGTCAGTAGATAGGGACATGTATGGTGAGACAGACGGTTCCCCCTCCCCAGGCCCCTCGCGCAGGTGTGTTGGCGCCAGCCCGGGGTGTAGGTGGTGGGGGGAGTATCGGGGTTCTGGTGTCTGGATGTGGGTGGGGCTTTCGTGGGTCTGGGTGTGTTTGGGATTGTTCGGGTTTGTCTGGATGTACAGGTCTAGCTAAAAGTGGAGGGGGTAACGGAGTCTTGGAGTTTGGATGTGCGTTTATAGCTAAAAGTGGAGGGGGTAACGGAGACTCGATTTCTTTGGATGTGCGTTTATAGCTAAAAGTGAAGGAGGTAACGGAGACTGGGTTTCTCTGGATGTGTATTTGTAGCTCAAAGTGGAGGGCGTAACTGAGTGTTGGAGTTTGGATGTGAATTTGTAGCTGAAAGTGGAGGGGGTAACGGAGTCTGGGTGTCCGTGGGGGTGTCTCCCCCTCTCTAGTCTGGTGTTGCCAGCTCGAGGTACATGTATAGCTAAAAGCGGTGG
Source organism: Ophioninae sp. B BG-2022a (assembly GCA_030522765.1). NCBI lineage: Eukaryota > Metazoa > Arthropoda > Insecta > Hymenoptera > Ichneumonidae > Ophioninae sp. B BG-2022a. The sequence goes on from JAPYZJ010004750.1 coordinate 11,196, forward strand.
GGGTAACGGAGTCCGGATTTTCGGGGGCCTCGTGTGATGGAGACGGCGTTGAGCGTCGACGACGCTGTGCGGCTGAAAAGCGGTAGGGGGAATCGGAGTCTCGGTTCTTGTGTGATGAAGACGGCGTTGAGACCACCGTAAGCTTAGCCGGACAACTTAAACGTTTCGATAAGCATATATGTTTAATCGTTTGGTAGTGATTGGTAGCCTAGAAAAAACGTTTGGTGGTCGACCGTTTTTCTGTAAATGGTTGTTGAATTTTTTTCGTAATGTTACCCGAACGCTGTTTTATTTTATCACCGATTTCGTTGTGAGAGGTCTTAAACGAAAGATAATCGTTTGGTGGTGATTGGTAACATTAGGATGTTTGGTGGTTCCTCCCAGAATTACATTTATCCAAAAACAATCCACGCATTCCCGCAGACAATGGTGGGTCGCTATTGGTCGATCGTGGACCCAACGGAATGCAGCGTAGACATATTCCCATTTCTTTATATATAATGCACCGATTTCGTTCTAATCGGTCTCAAACGGAAGATAATCATTTGGTGGTGATTGGTAGCTACATTAGGATGTTTGGTGGTTCATCCCACAATTACGTTTATCGAAAGGTCATCCATGCATTCCCGCAGTCAATGGAGGACCGCTATTGGTCGATCACGGACCCAACAGTTCTATAAAGTTAGCCGTCGAGTTGTCGAAAAACCTGCTCTATCATATATTAGACGATTGTTAGTGTTTGTCAGACAACCCAGCGTTTATTAGACCTTATTTATTGAATAAAACGAAAAACAAATTTCATGTCCGAGTTAAAGGAAAATTTTTTTCCGGTTTTGGACTTTTCTTTTATACAGATCGATTGTTCTTCGTTTGTTAGTGATTGTTTGTTGATTTTTATCGTCTGTGGGAGCCTGATTTTTATTTCATCGTTAATAAACTGTTCGGTCCCACAATACGTGATGACGACACCTTGTGGCAGCACCGATACTGTGGTCGAGAGGGAGGTCGATCGTAAAACAACTGAAGATCTGCAAAATAATGATTATTCCTATTCGAGTCGATTGTCAGTCGTTTGTTAGTGATTGTGCGCCGATTTTCATCGATTGTTAGACGCTAATTATTATTAAATCGTTGAAAAAGCATTCGACCAATAGCAAGCCGCGGCCCGCGTGTAGTGAGCTTCGTGGCCACGAGAGGCGCGTGCAGGCTTACCCGCATACTTTCAATTTTTGCAAAATAAATATTCCTCGTATCATACTCGATTGTTATTCGTTTGGTAGTGATTGTTTTTCGGTTTAATGTTTGTTAGACGTTAATTATTATTAAGTCGTTGAAAAAGCATTCGACCAATAGCAAGCCGCGGCCTGCGTGTAGTTCGCTTTCTTGCCACGAGAGGCGCGTGCAGGTTTACCCGCGTACTTTTCCATTTTCGCAAAACAAATATTCCTTGTATCATACTCGATTGTTAGTCATTTGTTAGTTATTTCCCACTCCATTGGAGAGTTCTGGCATTTCTTCGCAAACGATTGTAATGTTGTGGGATAGCTGGGAGGAGGCCGTAGCCGTCGAAATAGATAGCGGGGCCATCCTTGTCAACGTAAATGGCGATCCAATGAGTACCAGGCCGCGTATGAATATCGGTGTTTGCGACTATTGCGGCGGGTCTACACCAGACTTTCGGGATGCGATCTGCCGGGTAGACCCCTTTCGTTGCGGCTTTTATCAGGCGTAGCCCATCGAACACT
>JAPYZJ010004751.1:0-14150 GCA_030522765.1 Ophioninae sp. B BG-2022a
GGAATCTTGTGTGATGTCGGAAATTTAACTTTATGGCATTTTTCATTTTCGAAAAAATTGCAAAAGTTTTGCAAATCGAGCCAATGATTGTTTCTTTGAGGTGCATGTCCGTATTTAAATTTGCAACCCCGCATGAGATCCGTCACTTTGGGTTCTTTGCAAAAATCGATGTTTCGCATTTTGTTATCCTTGAAAGAAATGCGAAAATTTTGCAAATCGAGCGGATGGTCTTATTTTTCGATCGATACCACTATTGAAATTTGCAACTTCGCACAAGACCCGGAACCTTGTATTATTTGCAAAAATCGACTTTTTTAATTTTATTACCGTGGAAAAAATAAATAAACATAATAAGAATTTCAACAGTATAGAAAAAAACTATGCGGATATCAAATATTCGTAAAAAAGGAAAGTAACCATTAATGGACGACAATGCGTAGGTGAGTAACAGTGTATTTAATCCCCACATTCATTTTATTAATCAAAAAATACGTACCGGCAAAATCACACGTCCGGTTTAAATAAGGCCAACCGAATTTATTTTTGGCATAATCACCTGTCATGTAAAAATAGTACTATACCAACATCTGTTAGAAACAAATTTTGTTACAAACAATTTCAATCATTAGCATGTGAATGGTATAATATTGATTTATTTGAAAAACAAATTTACATCAATAGAAAGATGAACTAGGGGGATCTATAGTACCTTTTAAAGATAATGAAAAATTTAATAGTAGAAAAATTTGTTGATGTGGCATGCTGAAAAATACTAAAGAAACTACCTGAAACAATTTCTGTATTACGTTTATAATTTCTCATATAAAACAATTAAATGTCGTCACCGACGATTGTTATATTGAAGGATTTAAGGAAAAACATTTCCCATAGATTGTCCGTAAATAATATCTTTTTTCAATATATGAGGTCAGTTAATAAGTGTTGAAACCTTACAAGTTACCGATAAAACTTTGTAACAATCTGTAATTGAAGATACTGACAATCTGATTTATTTGAATTTCGTAGAAATATATATCCGAAAAGAAATAATTGACAACATTTCATTTTTTCAGGTGGCTTATATTATTATGTTAAATAAAATGAGATCTAAAATTAGGAGACCGGTTTTTTTGATTTTTTAAATATTTTCTACTTTTCATTTGAAAAAACGTCTTTGAAATTCTTTCTATTCTAAACAGACATAAGCGACAAATGACGTCAATCATACGATTGACTAAAGGTAGGACTTTTGCTTACTTGGGAGTCAGTCCGAAAAAGAAAAACTGTCACAACACTTATCTTGTCATTTTGACAATTCATCTCGTTAACCCTAAACTGGGCAGGAAAACAATTTTATTCAGTACCGGGTTTAGGGGTAGGCGAACACGGGCGATCGCCCGGGGCGCTAGTTCTAGGTTCAGTTCTAGGTATTGCTTTTGACTTGAAAAAATGCAGGGATTGGGCAAGACATGTTGGCCGTGTGAAAAAAATGTCTCATACATAACAACCATAAACTAGGGCCAGAGGTGAATAAAAACGCCTTAAAGAGTTCTTCAATTTCTATTTAGATATTTCAATAAAAACATACATAAAATAGGAATGTATGTCGTGTAACATATCCGTAGTCGGTAGTGGTGAAGGCCGTTTATAATTTTAAAGGAATTAGTCTAAGTTTTTTTTATTATTGCCATTGTTGATTTTTATTATTGCCATTCCCAAAGACGGAAGGAACTTGATGTTTACTTTTCTTGAAAGTGGGGCCGAGTTCTGACTAGACACTGCGGTATCGAGTCTCCAATATAGTGCGCCCTTGTACAATGTAGACTTGATGATTGAGGCAGCCATATTTCTCTTAATCCATTTTCAGCAGAGGCTAATAGAACTCACTAGTTCAAAAGAACAGAAATGAAGAAAATATATTGAATTTTCAGTGTTATTGTTTGTTTACTTTTACTTGTGACACTGACGTATCATAAGTCATAATATTTAATCATAAAGCACTATTTGGGGCAAGGCAAAGGTCACACCATTATTCAATCGAATGTTTGACGTCATATCCCGTTTTTCTATTTTTGTTATTTTTCTCCGAAACTAAGCGTTCAAAAAAAGAAATGTAAATATATTCGAACTCAGGATGGAAAAATCTAGAAACGGTATTTTTCTTTTGGGGGTTTAATTATTTTGAAATGTTGTCAATTATGAGCATTTGAATTTTTTTGTGTGGGAGGGTCCTGGATCACCATAATGTTCTTCTAGTTCCGTGGTACATTCCGATGACATTTAACATTCCACAATTGTATTGTCCGGTGCACCATCTTCTGCATCTGATCTTACGTCACTGCTTTCATAATCAAAGAACGTATCCAGCGGTTGACCTAGACGATGGCTCTTAGCGCACCATTGTTCCACTTCAGTTGGCTCTTCATCCTCGTTGTCGGATTCAGTGAGATCCACCTTTATCGCGTTTGCGAACGATTGCCCATGACAGAAATGGCAAGCCTCAGAGCAGTTCAACCCTGCTTTTTTGCAGCCGCATCTAGCCCCACATCCTTTTGCACATCTGCATTGGACAAATTCAAGCAACTCTTTTGGTGCTGGATCCTGGAGTGTAAGAATGGGCGTGAGGCCTTGGCTTCCGTGTTTCCATCCCCAAGATTCGGCTTGCAGGTCATTGCCCATCCAATGTTGGACCTGGTGAAATGTGCGGAGTGAATGTTGTCGGGCTGCAGCTTTCGTTGGTGGAAGAGAGGCGAGGTTAAATTTGCTTTTAGTAATAGATCGACTGAAGCCATCGTACCGTAACTTGTTCAAAGAATCCTCACTTTTACCTCCGTAAAGAGCAACTAAAACCTTTTCTCCAGCGGCATCGATAGAATCGGGATCAGAGTTTCTGTTAACGAATGTGTCTATCACAATCTCCAAATTTTCGAATTTTTTCGACAATCTGGTAACTTTCAATTTTCCCTGGTTGAAAATGGCTGAAGTTGTATCACATCCGGTAAATGCGTGATAGAAAAGAATGTGTCGCGCTAAAGTTGGATCTTTCAGGCTGTTTGCTGAATATACTAATTTCGGGTATCCTCGAGATATTCGAAAATACGGGCCATTGAAGAAGATACATGTGGCTCTGTTGGTCGGCCACTACTGGCTCTAGAATGTCTCGTCAGTAAACAAAACGAGGACAAACACCGTTGATGATATTGAGCTCCCACTAAATGTAACTCAACCCCTTCGACTCGCTTCAGCACCTCAAAACAGAAAAAGACGATGTTCTTAGTTAAATTTCATACTTTATTATAGCGATGTTGATTTTTAAGTCATCGTTTTATTTAATCACTATTGTACAGTACTGTTTATTACTGTGTAGAAACAAAAAAATGTATACCATACATTGAGCTAATACAAACGTCAAGCAGAACGACTTCAGAGAAGTGATTCATCTAAAACAGCCAAAATTACCGATTTTTGAAGACCATACATATGGTCAAATCCACTAAATAACGAACGCAACTCCCGCCTCAAAAAAGTCGACACTTTTTTTATTGGTTCTTTCTACAACGTGGGTATGCAAAAGAAGATTCCTTGAGTTGAAGAGTATATATTAGACCTGGCCTTGAGAAGGGCAAAATCGAATTTTAATGGTCTAACCCCCCGAATAGGTTCGAAATAATTCAAAAGAAATGTCAGAATTTTTTAAATTTCTTTCCTCCTGGAATTTTTTCCCTCCTGGTATACACTGGAATTTTTAAAAAGTATGTTGAGCTTTTTTTTTATTTTGAAAATAGTCATTTTTGTAAAATTGCATAGAGTTCCGGAGCGCGTATGAGGTTGCAAATTTGTAAATGCATCAGAATAGACGTTTTTGAAGTTTGCCACCAAGTTTCAAAACTTTTGTAATTATTCGGAGACCACCTTACTCGAAAAAATGACCACGAATTAAAAAGAATTATAAATAAACATGTTCCGGTCAACGTAAAAGGTTGCAAACTTATACAATCGTTCGGTATATTTTTCCGATATATCTGTCAAATTTGCAGAACTTTTGGAACGTTGTCCTTCAGTTTAACAAAGAAAAACATTAATTTTTAATAACAGAAGATGTTCCGTACACTTAAATTGGTTGCAAATTTGACACGTGATGTAAAATAATATATTGAATACCACTCCAACTTTGGAGAACTTTTAGAATTTTGGTCTCAAGAACTGAGCGAATTATCATTCATTGCATTTTTAACAATGTTCCGGACCGCAGAACAGGTTGCAAAATTTTATAGTTTGTTTTAATACCATTGCCGACCTTACATAAAAATTTGAAAACTTTTGGAATTATGATGAAGTAATTGTCTTGACTGACCGGACTATGTCGTGAAGCGAAAGTTCGTTTCATCGATGAGCGTTGATTGGGCTTGGTCGATTTATTGTCTTTGACGCTCATTGCTTGGACTCAGTCGATTTTTCTCATCGACTGGCATTGCTTGGACTTAGTCGATTTATCTCACCGACGCGCATTGCTTGGACTTCGTAAACTTTCGTCCTCGACGCGCATTGCTTCGCCGATTGCGGCGCAAACAACACGCGCTACAACGCAAACACCTTTGGGGTCTCGTCTATCCGACAAGATGAATCCCCAAGCCAAGGGCTGAGTCTCAACAGATCGCAGCGTGGTAACTGCTCTACCGAGCACAACACCCCGCCATGTACCTAAGTGGTCTACAAACGATTCCGAGTCTCGACATCGAACTTCAAAACCCATGATCGACCTTTAGCAGCTGAGGCTACGTACGGCAAGATACCGTAGTCGCCGTGGCGACTCCGTAAGGCAAACGGAGCTCGTGCAATGCGCGTCCGTGAACGCGCCACCTAATAGAAACACATTGTTTTGAGCCTTTCGACTCACGAGACTCCTAGTGATATCGTTGTCTCCTTTGACTAGAAAGGATACGGCATTAGAGGCATTCAGGCATAACCCCACGGAAGGTAGCTTCTCACCACCGGCCGCTCGACCGAGTACGTGAACCAAATGTCCGAACCTGTGGTTTCTCTCGTACTGAGCAGGATTACTATCGCAACGACGAGTCATCAGTAAGGTAAAACTAACCTGTCTCACGACGGTCTAAACCCAGCTCACGTTCCCTGTTGGCAAGTGAACAATCCAAAGCTTGGCGAATTTTGCTTCGCAATTATGGGAAGAGCCGACACCCAAGGATCAAAAAGCAACGTCGATATGAACGCTTGGCTGCCATAAGCCAGTTATCCCTGTGGTAACTTTTGTGACACCTCTTGCTGAAAACGCTTCAAGTCAAAAGGATCGATAGACCGTGCTTTCGCAGTCGCTATGCGTACTGAACATCGAGATCAAGCCAGCTTTGGTCCTTTTTCTCTACGCGAGGTTTCTGGCCTCGCTGAGCTCGCCTTAGGACACCTGCGTCATTCTTTGACAGATGTACCGCCCCAGTCAAACTCACCGCCTGGCAGTGTCCTCGAATCGGATCACGCGGGAGTACGATCGGCGATCGGCCGGAGCCTCCCCCCACTCTTACACATTTGGCTCTAGAACCCCGTGACAGCAAGGGACCAAAGTCCGAGGCTCACGCGCTCCGCCTGACCGGGTAAGTAAAGAAACGATGAACGTTGTGGTATTGCACCGGCGATGTTGCCGTCTTCCACTTATGCTACACGTCTCATGTCTCCTTACAGGGCCAGACTAGAGTCAAGCTCAACAGGGTTTTCTTTCCCCGCTAATTTTTCCAAGCCCGTTCCCTTGGCAGTGGTCTCGCCAGTAAGTAGATAGGAACAAGTCTAGTTTCGCCGCTACTATCGTTTGCTCTGGGGGAACACCTCAGCCTCGGGGCCATACATCCCCCCCTCCTTTCGAGGTATGAGTCAACATTTTTTAGGACCTCAGGAAGTGAGGTCCGCAGCGTTTTGCCTTTGGTGTGCGACACCGCCAGCTTGCACACCCGTGTGCGGCTCTAGAATGCCGACTTGAATAACAACCACCGCCACCTCGCGTCCGACTCCTTGTTGAGCCCCGCTTCAAACAGCCGTTTTCCTTGCTCAACCCCGAGGTTCGCTTTTCCCTGGGTTTCCCCAGGAAGGGGCGATCTCCCGCTCGACGCTACAACGACAGCGTCTATCAGATTAATGGGTCGCACTCCCAAGCTCTGATAGGCTCATTGCCTCGGCGGAAAACTCGGCCGCGTTCAGCGGCCGGTTAAGCCAAGACCCCCGCTCCTGCAGCACGCCACTTACCACCACCGCCCGACTCGCAGTGTCCCGTGCCTGCACGGGAACACCGCTCGCCAGACGCTGGCGGGTCGTTGGGATGCACCAAAAATTTACGGTGTATTCGCAAAGGAACGCCCCGGGAACGCCAATTCCCGTACTGCACAGTCGAGAAGCGACCGCACAGCCCGTGGGGTTTTGTGCAACATTTAGTCTGGCCGCTCACCGTCAACCTGCCCGCCATGGTAGGACCTTCCAGGGGCCAAAGCCCCTGTCGGTATAGGTCCACGGATCATCGCGGGATGCAAGCCCCCACACCACGACAAGGCGTTGCACACCAGCGGGGGGTGGGGAATAGGGGCATAATATGTCGTTTGTATTTAGCGTGCAGTACCTGATCTTCGACCCTAACTACACGGCCCCCACGGGTGCAGGATCAGGGGAACGCCCAATCGACGCGGGCCCGCTATTGCGGTACCTACCAGTTCGCACCCAGGATGCGGGTCCCGAGTGCAAGCTGCAGGTTGAGACGGGTGACTCACCACACCCTAACAGCCCGGCAGGCTGCTACCCGAGCAGCCTACTCGCCGGGACCCCGAGAGGTTCCTGACGAGCATGCGGCCTAACCACTACCCCCGCGAGTCCGACCTCACGTGGCTGGGGCTGGCTGCACGCCGGCGGGCGGCCAGCCCCCGAGGTACCAGTCTAGATCACTGGTGGGATCTTCGTGGACACACGCACGGGGCCACTCCAGTTGTCGGGCCTCGCACCCGACGGCACTGGTCGACCGGCTCGGAACAGCTGTGTCGCTACTCACCGGGGCCCCCGCAGTCCTCTCATCGAAGGAATCAGACCACGGCGGCGCTCCTGCCGATGCAAACACACACATACACATGTATACGTACACACGCACATCCACTCAATCAACAGAAATCACACATAAACACCATGCACAGGTAATCATTCGTCAACCACACTAATCTCTTTACACTCTCGCATTCACTCGTATCTCAAACACCGTTTTAGCATACACATACAGTCGCTCAAATCTACTCTTGCATTTCAACACACCACGCACATCGACTCCTCCATCCACATTCACTCTTATTCCCCAGGCATTCGAGATCACGGACATCCTCGTACAGAACACATTCACTCAGCACATGCACCCAGTCCTCACGCTCTTCCCCACATGCTCACTCAGAATTCGGAGCCAGCCCCCTATGGCACAAAAACTCATTCATATTTCCGTGACCAGTGAGCAGATATCTAACACTCATACCAAAGTCAAACCACTTACATCTACTCGCAAAATCCACACGCTCAATCCTCTCTTACGTCAATCGTCCCTTTTCACTATCATTCCATCTTCTCTGCCACACTTTAGTCAAACGTTCACTCACCAACGCCATGCAATCATCCACATTCATACCACGCACATCGCCGTCGTGCACTAAATCATTCGCATTCAAACCCAAGCCATTCTCAAACGCCAAGCATACATCCCTCCTCAATGCACTCAAGCTCCCGAGGGGCATCCCCCATTAGGACCTGCAGGGCGTTCGTCGAAACCGTCCTACACACATTCAAACACGCACACAAACCCACCCGCTGGCATCTCCACAACATATCCCTTCCATACTTAAAGTTCAACCCATTCACCCACACACTCGCACCAAACAACACACACGCAGCAAACATTCCTCTGTACAACATTCTCACCGCATTCTTACGCAATCCCCATTCACGCCTCATAACACGTCGCAATTTCCCGACCACACCTAGCATTCGCTCCTTCATTCGCTCCAAGTGCAGCCTGAAACCCATTCTCTCAGTCAGCCATAACCCACATATTTCACACATTCAGCATACTTCATCCATACACCATTCATCCGCACACTTGACCTTCTATTCGCTCTCAGACTCCCTTTCAGCAACATCATCACAGTTTTACTCCAATTCACACTTACACCAACACTTTCACCGCATTCACACACGACATGCATCCATTCAGCCACCTTTCGCTCGAGTTCCACTCCGCTCCGGCCATTCACACACAACACTAAATCATCCGCATACGGAACCGAGTCGCACCCCAGTCCTCGCAGCCGCTACAGCAGGGAATCCGTCATCAGGTTCCACACGAATGGCCCACAGATGGAGTCCTGCGGGCAACCGAGCTAAAGATCCTTCCATACCGTTTCATTCACTCCAGTCACACACACACGCCTTTCACAAACATAATCACACCACAGTCGCACTTCCGCACATCCCCATACATTCAGTTTTTCAATCACACACCGGCACTCCAGGTTATCAAACGCACCCTTGAAATCAACAAACACACCAAGAACATACTTTCTCTCACACTCCCTAATATACTCTTTCATTCTGTCCCCTGCATGCTCCACACTCTTACCTTTCACAAATCCATACTGCGTATTACACATTCGAACATTCACTTGTCGTTCCATTCGCTCGACCATCATTTGCTCCAACACTTTTCCAACGACAGAGAGGAGACGGATCGACCTGTAAGAGCCAGGATCCGACCTCACTCTCTCGGGCGACTTCAGGAGCACAACCAGCCGCGCACACTTCCATACCCTAGGGAAACGGCTGGTACTTAAACACAAATCATAAACTTTTTTCAGCCACTCCGAAATCGCTCTGTATATCACTCGCATCAGTTCGGTACACACTCCATCCAGCCCAGGTGCCTCGCGTAGTTTCATTTACTCGACCGCGGCATTAAACTCTCTCCATCCAAACATATTCTCATTCGCAGCCCCCTGGTTCCGTTCCGCCAACGGCATCCCGGGCCCAGGGGCATCCGCACCAGCAGCCAGGAAGAACCTGCCAAGCAAAACATCCACAGTCTCACACCAGGTGGTTGCAACCCCACCCGGCCCATTCACACAGCTCAGACTTTCACGTTCACGCTTCCCCATCCATATTTTGTACATGTCACCATGGATTCCGATTCCCAGACACACTGACAAACCGTCTCCAGTTGTCCTCTTTCACTCTAAACAAATCTCTCTTGTATTCTGCCTGCACTCTCCGATATTCATCCCTCTTCCGTTCATACTCTCGATTCAGTCCGAACCTGTCAACGGCCCTCTTCGCTCACCGCAATTCATTCGTCCACCATCTCATTTTACCCATACGCACCCACTCACGCTTCCTCATTCGGCGTTCATTCGCACTCAAGATCCACGACATGACGCGCTCAATCAACCGGTCCACATTAATTTAATTCAACAACTCAGCACCCTCATTCCTCGCACAATCTCGAAGGTCAGTCTCATACGCAGCCCAGTCCACATTCATCAGAACCCATCCATTTTTGGCCGCTCTCTCATCCATGCCCGCATTCTCATACAACACACGGATCAGGATCACATTGTGATCGCATTTCCCCCAATCATTCGTCACACACCATTCATACCGGCATCCCTCATTTACACCATTAACTACAGTCACATCAATATCGCTCTTACCCGTCGGACCTTCAAACGTAAACCATTAAACCCAACGTAAACCAAATGCGTCGATCCATTAATGCGAAGCGCCAAAGTCCTCAGAGGATACGGAAGTAACTAAATGGCGTCGGAGTAACCACCGTCGTTCGCGCGCTAAAAGACTAATTCGCGAAGAAGATGCCCTGTTGAAAGATCCAGCGCGGACCGTCCACGCCCGTAGAAACCTTATATTCCCGCGGGTGGGTCTATGTGTCGGCCCACAATATCGCTTGGGACGTTCTATGCTCCTCAACAGATTTGTTGCCGCAGAATCGGTATAAGCCAGTACGGAAATTGCAGCGGGGATGGTGTACACATCTCATAAAAATCAATTTCGGTGGATCGGTCTATGGCCTGTTGAAAACCCCATCGGGGACGGTCTATGCCCCACAAAACCATTAATTCCCGCTGGTCGGTCTATGCCTTCTCGAAAATCCGAGCGTGGACGGTCTCCGCCCCCCAAAAAAATTAATTACGGCCGGTCGGTTTATGCCCGGTCAAAAATTCGAGGGGGACGGTCTATGCCTCGCAAAAAAATTGTTTCCGGCGGGTCGGTCTATGCCCGGTCAATATTCCGAGCGGGGACGGTCTACGCCCGTTGAAAACTTATATCCTCGAGGGTCGGTCTAAGTCTCGGCGAAAAATCGCGAAGGGGACGGTATATGCCCGTCAAAAAATGTATTTCTGACGCATCGGTCTGTGCCCTCGCGAAAATTCGAGCGGGGACGGTCTATGCCCGTTGAAAACTTATGTTCTCGCGGGTAGGTCTATGTCTTGATGAAAAATCGCGATGGTGACGGTCTATACCCTTAAACAAATTTATTTCCGGCGGATCGGCCTATGCCCTCTCGACAATTCGATCTGGGATGTCTATGCCCCTAGGCAGAATTAATTCGCACGGGTCGGTCTATGCCCTCTCGAAAATTCGAGCGGGACGGTCTATGCCTCTCAAACAATTAATTTCCAGCAGATCGGTCTATGCCCTTTTGGTAATTCGATCGGGGACGGTCCCTGCCACTCGACGGCAGTGCAGCCAGATCGCGTGTGAAAGTTACCCCCTCTTTAGTCTCTTGGAGGCTAGAGAGGGGTTAACATAGCAGCCAGGGCACGTGTAAAATTACCCCCTCTCTAGCCTCTAAGAGACCTCTAAGAGTCGATTTTACACGCGATCTGGCTGCACTGCTCGACGGGCATAGACTGTCCCCATAGAAATTTTTCGCCGAGACATGGACCGACCCGCGAAAATATAAGTTTTTAACGGGCATAGACCGTCCCCGCTAGAATTTTCAATCGGGCGTAGACCGAGCCGCCGGAATTAATTCTACTGCGAGGCGTAGTCGGTCCCCGCTCGAATATTCGACCGGGCATAGACCAACCCACCGGAATTCATTTTTTTGAGGGGCATAGACCGTGCCCGCTCGAATTTTCGATGGGGCATAGACAGACCCTCCGGTATTAATTTTTTTAAGCGGCATAGACCGTCCTAATCGAATTTTCGAGAGGACATAGACCGACCCGCCGGAAATAAGTCGTTTGTCGGGCATAGACCGTCCCCATCGAAGTTTTTCTCCGAGACATAGACCAACCGGGGAGGATATAAGTTTTTAACTCACATAGCCAGTCGCGACAGAATTTTCGACGGGTCATAGACCGTCCGGCGAGAATATAAGTTTTCAAAGGGCATAGACCGTCCACGCTCGAATTTTCGACCGGGCATAGAACGATCCTCCGGAATTAATTTTATTGAGGGGCATAGACCGTCCCCGTTCGAGTGTTCGTGAGGGCATAGACCGACCCGGGGGAAATAAATTTACTGACGGACATAGACCGTTCCCATCGAAATTTTTGGCCGAGACATAGACCGACCCGCGAAAATATGAGTTTCTAACGGGCATAGACCGTCGCCGCTCGAGTTTTCGACCGGGCATAGACCGACCCTCCGGAATTCATTTTGTTGAGGGGCGTAGACCGTCCCCGCTCGAATTTCCGACCGGGCATAGAACGACCCGCCTGAATTTTTTTTTCTGAGGTGCATAGACCGACCCAGTGGAAATAAATTTACCGACGGGCATAGACCGTCCCCATCGAATTTTTTCGCGGGGACATATACCGACCCACGAGAATATCGGATTTCAACGGGCATCGATTGTCCCCTGTCGAATTTTCGACCGGGCATAGACCGACCCGCCGGACTTGATTCTTTTGCGAGGCATAGACCGTCCCCGCTTGAAACTTCTACCGTGCATGGACCGTCGCGCAGGAAAATAAGTTTTCAACGGTCATAGACCATCCCCGCTCGAATTCCCGAACGGGCATATACCGGTCGGCCGGAAATAAATTCTTTGACCGGCGTAGAGAGTCACCAAGGAGGTTTTTCTCGGATACATAAACCGACCAGCGGGAGTACAAGATTTCGACCGGTCTGTCTATCCCTCGCAAAAATTTAATTCCGTCGTGTCGGCCTATGCCGCGGGGCCAAAATTTCGGTGGGGACGGTCTATGCCTCTCAAAAAATTCATTTCCGGAGTATCGGTGTATGCCCGTTGGAAAATTCGACCGGTAACGATCTATGCCTATGAAAAAGTTAATTCCGGCTAGTCGGTCCATGCCTGGCCGAAAATTTGACGGCCGAAAGCGGAGACGGTTTATGCCCATCGAAAACTTGTATTCCCGCGGGTCGGTCTATGTCCCCGACAAAAAAATCGTTTGGTCCGGTCTATGCCCCTCAAAAAATTCATGCCCGGAAGGCCTGTCTATGCCCGGTCGGAAAACCGAGCGGGGACGGTCTATGCCCCTGAAAAAATTTTACTCCGGCGGGTCGGTCTATGTCAGGTCGAAAATTCGAGCGGGGACGGTCTATGCCCGTCCAAAAATTTATATTCCCGCGGGTTGGTCTATGTTACCGAGATAAATTTCGGTGGGGACGGTCCATGCCCCTCGAAACTTATTTCTGCAGGATCGGTCTATCCCCGGCCGAAAATTGTTCCGGGGACGGTCTATGCCTCTCAAAAAAATTATTTTCGGCGGGTTGGTATATGCCCGGTCGAAAATTCAAGCTGGGACGGTCTATGCCCTTCGAAAACTTATATTCCCGCAGGTCGGTCTATGTCGCCGAGAAAAATTTCAGCGGGGACGGTCTATGCTCGTCGAAAACTTATACTACCGCGTATCGGTCTATGTCTCCGAGAAAAATATCGGTGGGGACGGTCTATGCCCCTCTAAAAATTTATTTACGGAGGATCGGTCTGTGCCCGTTTCCAAATTCGAGCGCGGCCGGTCTATGGGTCTCAAAAAGATAAATTCTGCCAGGTCGGTTTATGCCCGGTCGGTCTATGCCCGGTCGGTAATTCCAGCGGCGACGGTCTATGCCCATCGAAAATCATTATATTCGCTGTTCGGTCTATGCCTCGTCGAAAAATCGCGAAGAGGACTGTCTATGACTGTCGTAAAATTCTATCACCCACGGTCGGTCTATGCCCCGAAAATGTCTCTCTCGAGACTTGCCTCGTCAAATTCTAAGTTCGAAAAACCGATCGAGCTCCGGTCCCCGAGATGAAGGTTTGCGCCACTTTAAACCCGTGTATAAGACGGTCCGGCCCTGAACTTCTGGCGGCTCCTTTGGGAAATATATTATAAGCTGGTGAAATCCCGATGCCGCAGTGAGGGATGCTGACGCATCACGCCTCTTAATACCGGACTTCGAGGATTACAGAGATAATATATAAAAACGAAGTGAAAAATTGAAATGAGCGTGAACATGTATGTATATATATTGTAACGTGTCAAAACCCGTCACAAATAAAATTATAGGTTCGGGACTCGATCAGGGAATAAATTAGTAGAGACTCAGGTGTTTTTTGGTATTAACCCTTTGCACTCGAGAGGTGACTCTCGCTCACCGTGTGTTAACTATATTGTTAACCTCTCGAGTGCAAAGGGTTAACAATAAAAAATGAATTTATTCTATGATTTTAACTCTATACAATTTAAATTTAAATGTTTCGTGTGATGTGTTGTTCGTGTTGTTAAATTAACGTTCCGTCGGTTTCCGTCGGTAAATTTTTGTTCTGATGGTACATGCGCGACTCACGGGGTAATTATGCTCGGTTATCGCGGGTCGATAATCGGGACAATCTATTGACCGCGGCGCGATAGATCGTAGCGCGGGGGGAGAGTGAGAGTAGCGCGCTTCCCTTCGATGGTTCACGCTGTGTCGTGTATGTGTGTATGTGTGTGTGTCTATGACTCGATTCTAATTTCTGACTTGATTCCCGCTATCTTTGAAATTCGCTTTTCTTTTCTCTCTTTTCACGATTTGTACACCCGATTTTTCTTTCCCTGAGAGATGTACTGGGCCGAGTGTACTAGTTAATCGATTCGAGCTCAGAAAATGACTCCTTC
>JAPYZJ010004752.1:0-26096 GCA_030522765.1 Ophioninae sp. B BG-2022a
GTTGAACAAATTTTTACGATTTTTTTTCGCCGAGAAATTCGATTTTTCGTCCGGATAGAAAAATTATTGGATGCCTAATACTTTTGGCCAAGGCTGTGTATATATATATATATATATATATATAAATATATACGTGTATACGTAGAGAGTGAGAAAGAGAGAGAGGAAAAAAAGAAAATCTCCCGCACCGAGCTGGAAGATGCTGCAGAGATGAGAAAAAAGAAACGAGCCGATAAAGCCTTCGAGAAGGGGAGAAGAAAAGAAGAAAATCACGATTGTGAGGAGAGAGATGCAAAGAGAAAGAGAGAAGGGGTATAGGGACAAGGGGGAGGGGGAGATGAGAGAGAATACAACTGAAACTCGAAGCTAGTGAACCAGGAAATCGTTGTTGGAAGGACGCGTAAGAGGCTGTTACACGACTTCGAAAGTAGTATTAGGCATCTGTAAGATCTAGAGAAGGATGGGGAGAAAGAGAGAGAGGGGTGGGGAAGGATGAGAGTCTCTTTCCTTCGAAGGATTCCGACCTGGCTTTCCTACTTTTGAGCCAGAACGAGGCCTCCGATGCAACTATACGGTCACCCCACACTTTTCCTATGCTCCTTCCTATTTCGAGTAATATCTTCGAGACATGCGATATTTTCTTCGAAGCTTTGTGATCCTGCGAAAATGATAGTTTGTCGCGGTGACGAAAAAGAGGAAACGAACGGTGGAGAATGAGAAAACGAGAGAACGGCAATCGCGTGTGATCACTGGCATTTCCCAACGTTGCGAAAAGACAACGTCAACGGGCTTTGTTCTCGGTGACAGATGAATTTTTTAATTCATCATACACATTTATTTCTTTTCTTTTTCTTTTTTTTCGTCACTGAGACTCGAAGTGTAATACGGAATTTCGTCACTTTTTTTTTGTTCACTTTCAAGAGCGTTGCCCAATTTTGCAAATTGCATGGGAGTAACACGAGGCTTGTCCTTCCACGTTTCTCACTTTTTCGTTTTCTCACTTCCTCGTAAATGCCGCGCACTCGAACGTCCAAAAGTGTTACGTGTCGGAGTTGAAATTGTGCAATTTCATTATGCCACAGCATCTTCCCTGGATGTCAGCTTTTCTTGCGACTGCGGAGATGCGCTTGGCTTTGTTCGTGTTTACCGGTGTGGATTTGTACGTTTCACGTTGAAGATACTTGGACTCGCAGTTTGGGTTGTCTTCGCAGTAGCCATCTGTCCGTGTAGGTACTTCAAATTAGTCCTAACCAAGGGTCTGATTGATGTTTCAAAAAGTTCATGTTTTAATGAATTGATGTTTCAATATATTGACGTTCCAATAAATTGATGTTTCAATATATCGACGTTTCAATAAATTGATGTTTCAATAAATTGATGTTTCGATAAATTGACGTTTCAATAAATTGATTTTTCAATAAATTGATGTTTCAATAAATTGATGTTTCGATAAATTGACGTTTCAATAAATTGATGTTTCAAAAAATTCATGTTTTAATAAATTGATGTTTCAATAATTGACGTTTCAATAAATTGATGTTTCAAAAAATTCATGTTTTAATAAATTGATGTTTCAATGAATTGACGTTTCAATAAATTGATTTTTTAAGAAAGTGATGTTTTAATAAATTGATGTTCAATAAATTGACGTTTCAATAAATCGATGTTTCAATAAAATGATATTTCATAAAATTGATGTTAAAATAAATTGACATTAAAATAAATTGTTTTTTTTTTAACGTTCCAAATCACTTTTCGGATCACCCTATACACTGTTGATGGGTAACCCTATACCGTCGACGTATCACCAGAAGGGACAAAACTTACCCGTGAAAATACTCGTTCGAGGTCGACGAAGAGCGTGCGATGAATACTGCAGAGACAAGATATCGGGATGTTCACGGGGGTGTACGCGGGAGTATTCCCGAGGATGCATCGCGACATTGATACACGACTCGATACGATCTTGTATAGATATAAACGCAAATGTTAAAATCGATATCTCGCATTGTGAACTTGTAGCATATGCAATGGATATCGAATGTCTTTGTATTACTGGTATTGTTATTGTTATTATTATTTTACAGGCTGTTATTATTATTAAAGTTATGACTATCATTATTACTCAAATAAACAAATATCTGTTTCTCAGTGAATCTTTATTTTAATTATATGTAGTGGTTTATCAGCACTATACATGTTGTTATCAAAATTTAGTTTAAAATTGGAGATTATATATTTTTTTATTTTTTTTTGTACAAAGTTACAACGGGCATGGCCTTATTAGGATCAGTAGTCTGAATAAAGCCCATAAGACGTTTTTTAAAAAAATGTTTATAGTTAATAGTGTACATTGTTTTCTGAACCAAAATTATTATTAAACCGTGGATTATTGAATAAATGATTAAATATACTTTTTTTTTTATTTCAACGTACATAGTTTTTTTTGTTGTACTTCAAAACAAATAAAGTGGGCCTTACACGAGTCCAGTGACTTTATGGGCAAAAATGGAATGTCTTCCTTCGGAAATGTAAAACGTTTGTAAGTTCAAAAAAAATTTGATTGAAGGGAGCTAAGCAGGTCGAACATTCCATTTTACCTGGTCTTTCAGAATTACCATCTTTTCGAGGTAGGAACACCCTGTAAGTGTGCATAGCTACGAACGATTTGGAGAAGATTCAAGAATGAAAGGAAGCTGCTTCGAAGTCACGCTGAATACGTAACGAGAAACGATCCTACGTGCTGTTTAGTGATCAAGAGAAAATTCTGCACGTGCCATCTTCCTCAACCTCGGGAACGAACGTAGCCAAATTTTTCGTGGGTTGAAACACCCTTAAGGGTAACCGTCGTAGGACTCTGCGACAACTTAGAAATTCCGAAGACGTATTCTTGACTTACTTGCCTGATGTCTTGAAAAAAAAAAAAAAAACGATTTTTAGGACCTCAAGAAAAATATTTAATCGACTCGTGACCAAGCATAAAACGTTTCGACGAACGATCATTTCGTGCAAGTTTTCCCAATATCGTACCGCTAAACTTTTCGTTTGTTTTGACACGGCAATTTTCTCGTTGCTGTAAAATTTACATTTTTCATTTTTTTTTTTTGACGAATTTTGATACTCGAATTGAAACAACGAACAAAAAAAAACATGATAAAAAAACACTGAGCGTGTTCATTTTCTAATGGTTAAGGCGTTTTTTTCAAAATTTAGATTAACTTTTCATTTTGGAAGTTTCAAAAAGTTTTTCGATATTCACCTTCACTATATCGTAATATCAAACTAGTCTGGTTTTTCACTTAAGAATCATGACAAATATGAACTTCTTAATATTTCTCATCTATTTCATTTTTTATAAAAATGCAAAATAGTAGAAATAAATAATAACAGAATATTCGTAACTGCAATTTTATATTTCCGTTCCTATCCAATCGGCTCATTTGTTTGTTGATTAATTAAGCTTTTATAGTAAAATCGAACTAATTTTCAATACTTACTAGAATTAGAACTAGAATTTCATATTGAACATCCCAAAGTATTTTCTTTCGAATTAAAAATAAATTTTAAATGTTTACTTACAGACTGTGCAGGTGAGTAAATAAAAGAGTGGTGACAAACTGTCTACCCTTTTGTACTTTTGAATCGTTCAAAAGTTACGTTCGTTTTTGCAATGAAATTTGTAGAGCCATCAACCAAAAGCAGGAAAAAAAACGCTGATGAGTAGAATGAAAAATGAAATTAGATGAAAAAACTCTAGGATGAAAAAACGGTCCCAGCGTGGAAATTGATTTTTCCAAGTGGTCTCAGTGCGAATCCGAGTGCAATTTTGACCGTTCGTATTTACGCGCTGTGTGTCACCTGGTACAGAAGTTCGCTGTTGAAAAGTCCCAAGCGTGGAGCAGCATCGTGGAAAAATGTCGCGGAAGATTCTCACGAGAGCGTTCTGTTCAACCCCCTTTAAATGTGCTCCATTTATATATATATATATATACTTGCATTCATCTCTCGAAAGAACGAATTCCTGCTATCCATTGCAAGCGATCTCTCGATATACAGGGTGTCCCTTTAAAATCTTTCAACTTCGTCACGTGTCAAAAAAACGCTCCGAAAAAAATATAACAAAAATATTTCCTTTAAAAAATCATTTTTATTTCCTTCCCAAAAAAAATATCACCAAATAAAAATACCGTTTTGTTTGCTCTCGTTAGTTTAATCAAAAGACGGAAAACGCTCCAAAACTGAAAACTCCTCCCAAAAAAAAAATTTTTGTTTTTTCAAAAGCCAGTTTTGCCGCTAGAATTGAGCTTTCCTGAATGACAACATTTTACTGGACCCTTTCAGCCACGCCGTCACCAAATTTCATAGGTAAAATATAATTTTGGTAGCCATTTCTGGCCAAAATGTAGATTTTGAAAAATCTGGAATCGGAGGCACTAATGCTTGGTCCAAATGAGAGATTCTTTCTTTTGGGGTCACTTCTGGGGTCTTTATATTCTTATGTGGCAAACGATGAAGAAATGCCTAGTAATTTCGGTGGAACGTGTATATGTAAAAATGGAACACCCCCAGTAAATGTAACTTGTGTTGTACTGAGACTATAATAGAATGAACGAGGCTGCTCGTTTCCTGTCGCAGTTTGATTGTACTCACGAGAAAGCTCTTCAGGTCGCGTCTCCTGCGCGTTTCTGCGTACCTATATATATATTATATACATATATATAGCCTACTCTCGTCTCGAGCAAAATACTCGACATACCACGACCGTGTGATTTCTTTGACCAATTTTGTACCAACGTGCGCAAAAGTCACCAGGCGAAGAATTCTCCACTCATATATTTCGTAGATTTGACATTTTCGACTCATTCATCCAAATCGTCCTCATAGATTATTTCTGACCAAAGCCATTGCAAAAATGAAAAGCGAATAAACAAAATTTCCAAAAATAATACGAAAAGTACTTTCACAGAGAGAATAAGCTAATTTCTGAATCAATAACGAAGAGCTGGGCTAATTGAAATGGTTTTTCTGTCTCGTTCGAAACGCTGGAAAAGGTATCGTTTTTGCTGTCTTTTCGTCAGGGGTCTTTCATCATCGTGCGAACGATGTGTACTGGAAAAATATATGTATATGTGTACATATATATCATCAAACTGATGAGATACACGTGATAAAATACGGGTACGAGTTCCTTTGGCGTTTCACTTTGCGTATGGAATCGTGGCATCGTTATACAGGGTGGGGAAAAAGTATAGAAATCCCTGGAACGATATTTTAAAATTCGAACGATATTTAAATAAAAACATTCATGTTTTTTTATTAAATATAGGTATTAGGTAGTTTTCAACGAGAAATCACGTGGTGATCTTCGATTTGACATTACGCCTCACCTTCAAGGTCATTTCACGTCCAAATTTGTTTTTTAAATGGGAACCCCAATTTTCCACATCGACAATCGAAAGAGCGTAGAATTTTACGTATATATATCTAAACGTGAAATTCTTCTCTTTTTCGATTGCCGATTTAAAAAATAGGGATTTCCGTTTGATCAAACAAAGTTTGATCTGAAATGACCTTGAGAGTAAGGTTCAAGGTTAAATATCAGTGTGTGATTCCTCATTAAGAACTATCGGAGACCTCAGCTTGGAGGTTTTTTTTTTAACAACAAACACTCCGAAATGTTTACTTTTTTGTTTTTTGCTATTATTTTTTATGTATTATTGTTATTATTGTTGTAGTATTTTTTATTTATTTTAAAGTTTTCTTAAGTTGTTAATTTGGCTTTTTTTTTTTTGTTCGAAAATCAAGACTCGGGGATAATCATCATCATAGTTTTTTTCCACCCTGTATATGTGCATAGGTACAGGTATATCGATTTTTTTGTACCTACGTCGAAGACGCGTGTATAGTTAGGAGAGAATAACCGCGGAAAGTAACGAGCTCGCCCGCGCCTCGTTTCGCATCGCAGTGAAAGTGCTTTGTGGCTTATGCAAAGTATAATGCTTTTGTTAGATTGCACCAGAAGAATGAGGGATGGATGGAATGAACCGTATCTTCTCGTTTGTTACAACTATCGTCTTTTCCACACCGACGAAACGTAGGAGTTTGTAAATACGAGTATGCGCATGCGTGGGTGCGCGTTTTTTTTCAAATTTTTCGTAATAATCAGTGAATAACTTTTGAAGAGTTGGATTTTTGCTCAAACTGGAAAATCGAACGTCGAAACGAAACGAAACGAAAGGAACGTTCGTTTTATTCGTGGAATTGACCTAATATGAGAATTTCAAAAAATCGTTCGTCGTTTAAGGCTAATGAAATTTAAAAGGAACGTCCAATGTATGAAACAACAGGAAATTTTAAGTAAAATCATGCTGGTCTATAGATTTAAAGGCTTTTCGTCGACACGATTTTTTTCAAAATGGTGATTACGATTTTTCGCCATCCAATTAATTGATTTGATAAACTCATTCTGTGTGATAGTACTTTAATCTTGACGGATCTTTTTCATGTTATTACTATTATTTTTTTTTCTATTTATTATTAGTGATAATGTTAATTTTTTATTATTTTTCATTCTTTTTTATTATTCTTCAATTTATTGATATCGGTGAGGCCTTTTTTTTCCAAAAAATCGAAACGATATTTAAAATTAAATAAGATCTTTAATTAAAACAATGTTTGAAATTTTTTAACGTTTTTTTTTCGTGACAGAAACACGACAATGAAAAAATCTCGATCGACTCTAGCCAATATCATTAATAATCTGTATCATCATAAAAAATTGTTTTACAAAAAAATCATTTTTGACGTGCCATAAATTAAACAAAAAAAACTTTCGTTGCGTATCGCTGCTGCAAATCAAACAAAATAAACTTCCGTCGCGTATCAAGATGCGATTTTTGCCTTCATCAACACCAAACAGTTTTTCATCGACTCGAGACGTCTGCGCAAACCGTAAAGAGGATGCCTCATTAAATTGAGTGATTACGAAGCGTTTTACTCGAAAACGGCATTTTTTGCTTTTCGTGATTTTTTTTTTTTCAATCCGAATCAACAAGGGTCGTTTTCCTATTTATGAAATATTGCCAGCTGTTCATCCGACATTTCCGATGCGCATGCGCGACGAACCGTTATCGCCGATGAAACGACTCAACCCTGATAAAAACGAGAAGACTTAGGCCTTTTTGTCGCCAAGCTGCGTCCATTCCCCTCGTGAGATCATGATCGGCCAGCCGGCGAATTTCCGCGCAAAACTGGAAATGGAATTCCTCGGCTCGTAAAATCAGCTCGATCGTTAAAATCGGTTGGTCGCGAGCAGTGAAAGGAATCGACGGCGTAGGCGCATTGGTTTGTTGAATCGAACGATTATACGGGAATTATGCTGGAAACGAGACAACGAGACGACTCGAGCTCGTGATAATCGACGAGGCACGTTTTCCGCCAGAACTTTATGGAGGAATCTTTTTCAAGAAAAAAAAAAAAAAAAAAAAAACGTCAATTCTTCTCTTCGTCACCCTGTACATTGAAGAAGTGAAGAATTGAGAAAAGGATCGAATAAGAGAGAAACCCCGTTACGGAATTGAATTTCCAGGAGGAAATACAATTGCGTGTGCAAGTGGGGTGTACAATGGAATTGTGACATAAACAAAAAAGCCGGGAACGAACAATCGTTTCGTTGAACGTTACGAAAATTGTCTTTGTTGAAAATCCTCGAGAAGACGCGTCATCAAATTCGTAAAAATCAACCGAATCGAGCTTGTAGTTTCAATAAATCAACGTTTCTTTTGTATCGCCAGTAATAAATACAAATTTGATTAAAAGATTTTTCGTATTTTTTTAACTAAAAAATGGGGGTTTTTTTTTAACGGATTGTCAAATATAAAAATGTTTATTAGAGACTGTGACGATTTAAAGAAGCTAGAAAATAATTTATATCATATATAAATAATTAATATATTATTATATACATTCTTTATTTATAATATAGTTTAATAATATAAATTATATTATTATGTTTATATTAATAATATAATTTATTATTATATATTTTAATATAATTTATTATTACATATAAAATAGATATAGTTTGGTTATTATATACATTATTATCAATTATTATTGTATTAATTATTTAGTTATTTATGTATAATAATTTCTACATTAACTATATATACATATATAAAACATATATAAAATTAGTCGATAAATTACTAGATATAAAGGATTAAATAAATAATTAATAAAATAATGTATGTTTATAATAACGAAAGTAAATAAAAAGAGAGATCGATGACCATTAATAAGTCGTTGGCTTTTATTTAGAGGTTTTTTTCAACGACTGTAATTCCCCCACTTTTCCCTAGGTGTCGTGGCACGAACGAGGTTATGTGCAACGCGAGAATAATATCCCAAGCGGTTACGGTGCATCTGTGTGACTCGGTCTTTTCAGACTCACACATTGACAAGTTCACGATTGTACCTATGCAGTATCTGGTTTCCCCTATCGATATATCGCTAATCCAAACTTTGGAAACTTTTTTTTTTTTTTTTTATTCTTTCTCCAGGATTATTGATCAGAATTTTTTTTGGCGTTCGATTCGCGTTTTTTTTGGTTGTATCGCACAAATAATCGATTAATTTTTTTTATTGTTAATCGACCGTGAGGATGATTTTACGTGGCAATCGTAATGTTTCATGAAGTATGGACGTAATTGTCGAATATACGAAACTCGCGAAATTCCAGTGTCGGCTCGTTTGTCGGCCTCTCGGGAATATTTGAACAATCAAATTTATGGGAAAATGCACGAATGTTGCACCGGGCACGGATTCGGATATTAAAATTTCACGCGCAATAAAAGTCGATACTAAACTTTTAACGTCAATGAGATCGCTGTCGTAAATACGAAGTCTTCGATACCGGGCATCTGGGGTTCAGAACACGTACGGTTGGATGTACAGATTGGTCCAAAATGTAACGTACAAAAAAGAAGAGGTCGATTCGTCGTTCAGTTTTCGAGGTAAAGTTTTTATTTAGCTTTTTTTCGAAATTTCCTCCAGCGATGATTCTCATTTTTCTTTCTCTTTCGTTCACAAATATGTGCACGAAATTATGAATTATTGAAATTAATAAAAGTTGAAAAGTTTTTAAAAATAATGATTTATTTTTATTATATTATTTTTATTTATTTTTAATTTAATTATTCGTATTTATTAATTTAATTATTCATTATATAATAATTTCTTTAATAATTTGAAAAATTCATAATTTCGTAACCAAATTCCGCATCCAAAAAAAAATATTTAACCAAATTTGACACAAAAAAGAAAATGGGAGATAGACCATAGTGATTCGAAAGCAATCTGTCTAACAATAGCGTATACGGTGAAACTCAAAAACTATTTACGGAATAGTATAGATCTAAAAAAAATAATTTTTTTCCCTATTCCCTGATTTCCTCCAGTAGATTTCAGTTACGAAAATGATGCAAACATTTTCTGCAATTTTACGTTTACCAATACGAAAGAAAAAATCCACATATATCATATCATCATTGAGTAATAGTAAAAGTAAAAAAAAAATTTTTTTAAAGAATCATTGCTTTCCAAAGATGGAAAGCATCAACCCAACTGGACCGCAGTCATTTAGATGTTCCCTACAGCCGTCACTTTTTGCATCAGCCAGTACACGTTCGAAATCCCCGGCAAACGAAAAAAAAAAAAAAAAAAAAAAATCGTTTGTACGATCGAGCTCTAAAGCATGTACGATAAAGTAGTTCGACCTTTGAAATTCATTGTGCCACAAATTTCGTTAGGGCGTACCGAAACGTTTCAACGTTCCCGCGCACTGAAAGCTTCAATTCTCCACTCGTTCAATAGGGAACGTTAAAATGGGCGAAACTCAAAGGTTCGAGTTCTCAGCGCGAGGAATTTGAAAAATTAGCGATAGGCTATAAAACGAGCGTAAACGGTTGGGTTTCACATTTAATCAGCCGGATAATGAAGTAGCCGCGTTTATGTCGAAGTAGTGTGCTCGTATGTGTCCGCGAAGGAACAAGAACGCACAGAAATGCATGGAGGAATAGCAACCAAGGTACTACGAGAGAGTTCGTGCGTACGTATACACCCACGACGAATGAATGAGTTTTCACTTTCGCCGAGGTTGCGATCGAGCACCGTATATGCTGCACATATATATACAGGGTGGGTAAAAAATCGTGGCTCAAACGAAACAGGCCGACAGTTGGGGTTATTTGCAGTAAAAAATGTCTTTGTGGAAAAGCACTCATTTGATTTCCTTAAAAGTTATGACTATTTGAGTGATCGTGATAAAAAAATAATAAAGCTACAAAATGCTGTGTGTTACACCTCGTTTTAATCGTCATTAAAAAAGCAAGTTTTTTTAATACAGGGTCATTTTTTGGTAGTACATTTTTTTTTAAAGTAAGGCTTTAAAGTTAGCAATAATTTTACGTGAGACTTAAAAAATATTGAAAAAAAAGTGCCAACACTCATAAATCATGGTCCTTGCTATCATGGAAGCACTTTGGTAGTGATGATACATTTTCTAGAAGCTACTAAACATCATTTATTTTTTTAAAATAGGTACCTATTTTAATCTAATTGCTTATTTATCACAAATTTTGGTTTTTTTTTTCAAAAATCACTCAAATAGTCACTCAATCGCAGAGACATTTTCTACTAGAAGCTACTAAACACCATTTATTGTTTCAAAATAGGTACCCATTTTACTCTAATTGCTTACTTATCACAAATTTTGGTTTTTTTTTTTCAAAAATCACTCAAATAGTCATAACTTTTAAGGAGTTCAAGTGAGTGCTCTGGCACAAAGACATTTTTTACTACAAATAACCCCAGCTGTTGCCCTGTTTCGTTTGATCCACGATTTTCTACCCACCCTGTATATACCATTGTATCGTCACTCCTCGACAATGTTCGTTCCCGTCTCATCGGATGATGCCAGCCAATTAATGAGATATAATTACTGAAGAAAAGACTCTCGGGATACGTTATTAATGTGTCACGATTTTGTTACACGTACAAAGTGACTTTTACAACGTCGCCATGTTTTTTTTTCAAGGTCCTTGCGCGATGATTTTGGAACTGGAAATTCTTCGATGTTGAATGTTTAATGTTTGTATGTTTTTTTCTATGAATTCTTAATATATTTTTCACCCCTAAAATTCTTTTTTTTTTCAAAAATAAAAATAGTCTCACCTGTCAAAGGAAACGCGATTTTTTTAAATCGTGAAATCCAAAAAGTCATCAAACGATTTCAAGTACGTATTTCCATTCTAGTAATGGAAATTCTCAAAGCACACTCTTGTTAAAATTCTATCAGACGTTCTTTCACAAAAGCACTTTAATTTGCAATTTCTGATAACTATTCGAATAATGTTCTCATCAAATAAAGTTTCAGCAACAAATCCAGTATTACGGTGATTCCGATTGAAATTTCGTAACATTTTCAGCGCTGCTGATCTTTCGAAGTTTCCAAATCGCGACCACATCAGTCCGAACCAAAAGAGATTTTTATTTTTTTTTTTAAGGAATTTACGAAGCAAACCTTAAGAGGAAGAAGCTGAGTGCAGATTGCGCCAAGAATCACTCGAAGCACGCAGCTGTCGATTCAGCCTTGACTCCGTTTTTCCACATGCCATATTGGCTTGCCATTTTTCCGTCCTTTTTGGAACGGGACGATAAATTGCTCCAAAAGTGGGTCGAAGAATTCTCGCGATTTGTCGTTTTTTTTTTTGTTTTTTTTTTTTTCTTTAATCTGTAGAGAAATCTTCAAGAATTTGGCTCGAAGTTTGCACGCTCGTAAAAATCATTTTCTTCGCGTCATTGTCACGATCAAACGAATAAACGATCGATCAGCGCTCGAACAATCTCGAATTACTCACGGGTTTTGTCGCCGACTGGAAAGTTGATTTCTGCGCGTCGTTCGCCGAGAAATCCGCATCACCGCGACGGGAGAATCGATACGCAGCTTCTTTCCTGGAAAAGCCGAGAGAAAGATTTCTATAGACCGGTGGGTATTAGACGAGGGTACGACACGAAGTATATCCGTATACGTGAACATATGGCACGTGTTTTCCGTGTTCACTGAACATTCCAGTCGAAAACGACGGAACATCGGACCGTTTTCATCCGGACTTTCCAAAAGGCGAAAAACAATTTGTCTTCCAAGTTCTCCTGCAAAAGCAGCTCATACCACTTTTTAATTAGGTCAGAAAAAAAAAACTCGACGATTAAAACGAATATTGAATTTCAAGGTTTCGTAACTTTAATTCGGGCGAAGAACTGATTGTACGAGGGCCCAATGACGTTGAAAACGGATTGGCAAAGAGCATTATTTTATGATAAAAATTTTGACATTTTTTATTTAAAAAATGATGTTTGATATTAAATCAAATTTTTCAAAATTACGTTTAATATTTTGTTCTCCGATTGTTCCAAAAAAATGTATGGTTTATATTCAGTTATTATTGTAACGAAATATTATATTTAGTTATATTTTAATCTAGGTTTTAGTTTCTCTCAAATTTGACAACTTTTATTTTTATCATGAATAAAAGGGTAAAAACTCTGCGCAAACCTGGCATCCATTTTTGCTGAGACGGAGGACTTTGGGTCCAAAATACAGAAATGAAATTCGAAAAACCGTTAGAACTAGGAGCTTGTTTGAATTCGAAAGTAATTCTAAGTGAAAACAATTCCTAAGACGAATCCTGTTACTTTTCCTAAAAAGAAACTTCATTGTACAAGATCGAGAGAAAAAATGGATAATCGTGTTACAGAAAAAAAATTGACACGAAATTGTGGACTTGAAGTTCGCATCGTTGCCACGCAACGAAATTTCTTTTCTCATTTTTTTTATTTCCTTAAATCTATTATTTGGCGAAATATTTTTTTTTCATCAGTGAAAAATAAATTAAGGAAATTAAGAGAAATGAATAAATAATGATTTTCGTTGGGTCGGAACGTTGCGAACTTCAACCTCATACGAAATTACTAGACACTTTTGCTTTTCGATACGAGTTCCTATTTCCATTTTTTCCGTTTGTCCAGTTGTTTCTTTCCGGGTCATCTGTCGGAAGAATCATGAATTTCTCTTTACTACACCCAATACCTTTACGAGCGAAGAGGATGTTTCGAAGCTGTTGAAGACATGCCCACCAAACGCAGGTCCATTTACATGAACGTCCATTATCATTTTTTGACGTGAAACGTCGAAATGGCCATTTTGAGGACGGTCTTGAAAAGTGGGCTTAGAAGCAACATTGGCCCGTGTGTACGCATAAGCTTTCTTATTAATCGTGACCCAGTTGACGACCGGTGCCGCTGTTGGCCTGGGGGTCCATACGTCAGGTAAAAAGACCGAGATCCGCACGCGGAAAGATAAAACGAGGAAAGAGGAAGGAATGAGGAGAAGAAGAAAAAAAAAAAACGAGACGGCGTATTTTGCCATCGTCGGAGAACGAGAAACCGAGGCTCGGTTCTTTGACCCTACCAGCGATTCGTTTGGATACGACTGACACTCTTGGTACGAAATTTAATTATATTTCTACGCCATTTGTATGAAACCTTCGATCAATCATTCGAGATCCCCTGGCGAGAACACGCGCTCGGTGTACTATTAGTCGTGACTTTCTAACGGTCGAGCCTAATGCGCGAAACAGGAATTGAAGGATAGCCAAGTCTGGGTCTTTAGCCTCAGTGTCCCCGCAATCTTCCGGGCTCTTCTCTATCACTTCCGGTTCGCCGAGGGAAAATTCGTGTAATTCGTTGAAACGTGGATTTTTGATAAGGTTGAAATTCGTAACGTTGCGAGGCAACGAAAATCATTATTTTTTAATTTATCTATTTCTTTTTTAATATAATCGTTATTAAAATACCTCAATAATTATACAAATATTTATTGTGATAACATAGAATTTAAATAGAAAAAAAATATATATCGACAAATAATAGATTTAAGGAAATAAAAAAATGAGAAAATAAATTTCGTTGCGTCGCAACGATGCGAACTTCAAGTCCATGATTTTTTGGAATTCTGGAGGGAGGATGTTCGAAACCGTTAGACCAAGGTCTCACTTTGATAGAACACTTCGTCGGTTCCACATTCTACGATTAAATGCAGAATTATGATTTTTTTGCAAATTTTTAATGAGGGACGATATTTATGAAAGTGGGAGGTTGAATTTTCAAGAATCAAATTGGGATTTGTCGCTTCAATTTTCGGATCAGAGTAGCCTCGTTGTTGAATCACTCAATGTAAAAATGACAGAAAATTTCTTAACTTTTTAATTATCAAAATAATCATCAAGTTTGGTTGCCCGAAAATTACCACTGTGTTTACGTAATAACGGCTTCGTTGCTTGTCAACATTTACTATTTAATCGATTAACCAATTAATAATCAGTCAATTCCATTTACGATTAAATCAATAAATTAATTCACCATGAATAAATTCCATTTTCGACTTAGTCAATTGATCAATAAATCATCTGGAAATTCCATTTACTATTTAATCAATTAATTAGCTGATCATCTGCAAATTTCATTTGCTATTTAATCAATTTATCATCAGTAAATTCATTTTCGATTTAATCAATTAATCAACAAATCATCTGGAAATTCCATTTACTATTTAATCAATTAATTATCTGATCATCTCTAAATTTCATTTATTATTTAACCAATTAATCATCAGTAAATTCCATTTTCGACTCAATAAATGAATCAACAAATCATCTGGAAATTCAATTTACTATTTAATCAATTAACTATCTGATCATCTTTAAATTTCATTTATTATTTAATCAATTAATCATCAGTAAATACCATTTACCATTTAATCAATGCAATCGATTAATCACATCTGCAAATTCCGATTTTCCAAAGATCTCAATAATTTTATCAGAAATATTGTAAATCGACGTTCATTCGATAACCCAAGTCTACGCTCGTTCATTGGACCAACGATCCGTGCTTATTATTTCAACCTACTTATCCCCGTTTGAACCCAAATCAGTTCGATTGAACGTGATTATTCCGACGCGTAATAACGGTACAGCTATTGTTTTTTTTTTCGCGAGAACGAAAAAAAAAATAAAAACAAAAAAACCAAAACAAACGGGGGGGCGAGAAACACGAGTTCAGTGTCGATGTCCCACCTGTCCTCGACGAGCTTGATCTCGTCTCTCATATGACTCCGTTGAACGCGAATTCGCGGCCACGCATGCACGATCGACGCGCATGGAAGAAATGTGCACGACATTCGAAAGTTGCCGCGCTGCTTTTCCCTCTTCTCTTCCCCGGAGATATGTTTTTTTTCTTTTTCTTTCCTTTTTTTTTATTCCCTCATTTTTTGTCCCTTTTCTCATACCCGCGTCGCGCTCTCTCAAGTTTTCTCTCTTCGAAAGCGATCGGGACTTAGGGCCCGTCTCGTTTCGACAAATTGCAACTTTTCGATTTTTTCATTCCGAACAAGCTGTTTTTTTGACAATTCGTACTTTTGAGGAAAGACGATTGTCGATTTTTCAAAAATTTTGATAATTTTAGTAGAGCCCTAAAACTTTCGAAAACCAAAAGTGTTTTCAATATTTTAGTGACTTAGTGAATCTTTATTCTAATTATATGTAGTGGTTTATCTGCACTATACATGTTTTTATCAATATTTAAGCTTAAAATTAAAGATTATATATTTTTTTCATTTTTTTTGTACGAAGTTACAACGGATTTGGCCTTATTAGGAAAACCGGTTTAAATAAGGCCCAGAAGACGCTTTTTTTTTTTAAGTTTATAGTTAATAGTGAAGATTGTTTTCTGAACCAAATTTATTATTAATACGTTGATTATTGAATAAATGATTAAATAAACACATTTTTGTTCTATTTCAACATTTATAGTATTTTTGGACTTAAAAAGAAATAAGGTGGGCCTTACATGAGTCTACCTTACTCATAATCAAATTCACTTATCAAATACAAATTCGAAATTGAGTTGAATTAATCGGTATAGTCTTTAGATTTCGATTGCAAACGACGTTTATTTGACGTGAGTGTATATTACAAAATTAATCGCTCCGATCGATAATATCTGCTTGAAATGTACGCAGCCTATATTTCTTATGAAACAGATATAATCGCGACATTTTCATTGACATTTTCCTTTTTTTGCATAGTTTGTATTTAATCCCGAACTATTAATATTTCCGTTACAAAAATCGATTTGCACGTATTTTGAAAATATTGTGTGTTTAATACATCGATTCTGAATTGCTATATTACAGTATACAAAAAAATCCATTTTTTTTCAATGAGGAAGTTCATGCTCGTAAAATCTAAAAAAAACGTTTGATCGAAGAATTGGGCTCGATGATTGATTGGAAAATGGATCAATGTTACGGAATTCTCCAGAAAAGAAAGTTCCCGACCAGCAATGATCAAATTTCGCGCAGGCGAGAAAAAAATGAGTGAGCGAAGCTGCGAAAAGTTCGAGACGTTTTTCGTCAATTATTCCATTTGAAATTGGACGGAAAGATCTCGGAGCGTTTCGGAAAAGGCGCGTGTGAAAATGCAAAGCAAATATTCTCCTGGATGGGGGGGGGGGGGGGGGGGGGGGGGGGGGGACGGCGGATAGGCGAGGGAGCCGCGGGGGGAGAGAATTTCCAGTGGAAGAAACAATGAATCGTGCGCTCAACGGCGGCGCCATGTAAGGTGAACAGAACAGTCATCGACGCGTATGATCTTCGTAGAATTTGAAGTGCCGGTAAAACAAATGGAAAAATTGCATCGCCAATTTATTGTCCTCGACGTTCGAGAATTTTCGTCGAAACGCTCGAAACAATCGATCGTTAAGTAATGTGTAGCAATTATTATTATCAACGTTCAAAAAGAGAAAAAAAAAGAAATTTTTAATAATTTGATAATTAATTTAACCGATGGTGGATAATTATTACCGTAATAAAATAATTATTCCTATAATAAGTTACATTTTTCGTACAATAACAAAAAATAGTATGATTTTATCAAATCGTAACAGTCTTTCGTAATCTTTATTAATTTTCTTTTTTTTTCTTTCATAAACTAATTGGGTTCACAAATAATTGGGAAACTCATTATTTATTCATTATTTTACTTTATAATAATTATTGTATTATATTATTATTATTATAATCAGTACAAGATTTATACTATATTTTGTGTAATAATCTTGTATGAAATAAATGGTTTATTTATCAATTTAATTCAAAGCACTCAAAAAATGTAATTCTAACAAAACATTGCTTATCATTGAATCAAAGACTTGCAAATTTCGTTACTGGACTCCGGGAAGGGGCAGGGCTAAAAATAAATGATTATTATTTTCGGGATAATAATAAATACATGAAAAAATATTTTTTATAATAATTATTATTATTATTTATTTTCTTCTCAATACAAAATTCGTTCTTTATTCTTCATTATTTATTTTTATCACTATTAAAAATTTGGAAAATTTTTGATGATCCTAAAATTTCCAAAAAAATGTCAAGAGTTTTGACTCATTTTCTCAGTCGAAATGAGCGACACGAAATCTGGATAGGGAAAAATCACTTTCTTGTACATCGAGAGATGCAAACTTTAGCGTCTAGAGAATTTCTGTGTGTGAAAATTTCTACTGCGTCTACGGTATACCGAAAAGTGGCGGTTTTCATATTCTTTCGACCAAAACAAAACTCGCATGCCCGTCAAATGCACCAAGACTCGATTTCCTCGTGGTCGTTCTCAGGGAAGTCCTTAGTGCCGAACAAAAGCGTTTTGTGGGCTGGTGGGCGCGATGTCGTGGGACTTTGCCTCGTTAATTAGAACTAAAACTCGAGCGAAAGTACATATACAGAACTGCAGGTAGATTAGTACTCGCCGCTAACTCGAAACGCAAATATATATATATTTATGTGTCTGTCTACAGGGTGACACAAAAAGTGACGACCAAAAGAAAAATCCGAATAGCGTCTATCGATATTTAAATGACGTTTATTTAAATTCAATTTAACTTTAAAACCAAACATTTAATTAACAAAAAAATAAATATTAATTTTTTTATATTATATAGAATTAAAAAAATTAAGTAGAATTTCTTTGTGATCTTCTTTGTTTTCGTGGTGAAGCCTGAATATAGGTATTCATTAAGAAATACATTAAAATTGACGCAAACGGATTTTTATTAATTGGTTTTTTTTTGATTGGGTTGGATTTGGAATATTAGATTTTTACCAAAAGTTGAATAATTTGGTTCGAAATAACGTTTCAATTTGCATCACTGGTATGCGCTCGATTGTCTATTTTCTTTTTTTTTTACTAACTTATTTTTAGCCTCGAAGTATTTTTTTCTTCTTTTTATAAACATTGGATAAATGGTATTTTGTAACAACAATATGTGAAAATCACATAACGATTTTTTAATATTTAATTTATTAAGAAATGGATCAATAATATAAAAGTATTTTTCTTTGAGTTTCAAAGATTCAATTTAAGCTCCAATTTAAGATGATCCGTTAGTAAACTTCAGCTGATAAGAAGTACTCGTGGTAGGCTAAAGATAAGTGACGCTTAGTTGCTTTGAAAATTCAAAATTGCTTTAAAAAATTGCTTTAAAAATTCAAAACTCGGTTTCTTCCACAGAAGAAACCGAATTTTGAATTTTGAATTTTTATCTATGCTTAGGGAAATAAATTAAAAAATGAAATTTTCGTACTCGAAAACTAAAAAAACAATTCCAAAACACGCGGAGGTGCTTCACGAAGATATTTATTTAATAGACCACCCTGTACATATTCGCCAACGAAAACGTGAAAATTCGTCGTTCAAGAAGCTAAATGAAAACAGAAGGAAAAAAAATGAAACTAATTTGCGTACCGTTTCCGACGGAGAATGTAATTAATCGGTGCACGAGTTTGCCGTGCAAGGTGAACTTTCACGGACGCAGGTCTTTTCGACACAGTCTCCAAATTGGTGACGTAGTTGAAACTCAACAAATTTATCCTAATATCGCGATATTAAAAAAAAAAAAATGAAAAGTAAATAAAAGCAAACTTGCGGAATTCGATGGATTTCAGGCTTCCAGGGTATACGAAATCCTCTGCGAGCAAAGAATGCCATTTTTTTATCTTTCTGGTCAGCACTCTCGAAAGTTTTTGGAGGAATGTTGAAAATGGATTGTGTAACGTTGAAAAATAAAGAGGAATCGAAGAGCGAGTAACAGCTTCGAGTTAAATTATTACCAAATGGATATTTAAAAATTCAAAGAAAATCCAGTTCAAAAAAATTTAAGAAATTATAGTTTTTTATGAAATAATAAAATAATAAATAATTTATCGAAAAATTCTCAAATAATATCTGTATTATTATAGCTGATTCATTCATATAAATAAAAAATTCATGATTTATTTATACAAATGAAAATTGATATAAAAACTCCAAAATTCGAAAATAATACCTATATTATTTTAATCAAGCGCTTTATTAGGCTAAAACGCAAATAAATCGATTCCGTTTTCGTCATTGACTTTCAATTCGAAAAACCGTGAAACATTTATATTTTTACAACAAACGAATCAGCATTAATTAAAAAACTTAAAATACATTAAATTTTCGGCTAATTACTAAAAATAATACGATCTGAACGTACAAATAAAATCGAAAAATTAAAGCATTTTTTCGTTGGTCATTTAGAGCAAACGTGCAGTCGCTGGCAAAACCTCAGTGGAGCACAGACGACAATATTATCAAATTTGACTTTCATTATTATCGAAAGTGGCAAATTAACATTTTTGAGTGTTCATTTATTTTTAAATTACCAATAACTATGGCCAATCACGTACGTCATAATTTCAAATCCGTGACACCCATCCCAACTAACTTTGCGTTAACATTGCTCAACAGATAAACATCGACGATGGACTTGAAGCTCGCATCATTGCGACGCAACGAAATTTTTTTTCTCATTTTTTTATTTCCTTAAATCTATTATTCGTCGATATATATATTTTTTTCTATTTAAATTCTATGTTATCACAATAAAGATTTGTATAATTATTGAGGTATTTTAATAACGATTAAATTAAAAAAGAAATAGAAAAATTAAAAAATAATGATTTTCGTTGCCTCGCAACGTTGCGAACTTCAACCTCATCGCGCACGTCGGTCCTTACTCCTGCAGAGACGTACAATTTCAGGGTGCAATCTTTTGGTCACTCGTGCGAAACGAACATCCACTTGGAATTATAATTTTAGTATTAATGGCATGAGATTTATATATATATATATAAAGATAAAAACATTTGGATAGTTACTTCCATACCAGATACGTACGTATGGGTGTGTGTATGAACGCTGAAGAGCAACCTGAGGACACAGCAGATTTCTTCGTACCAATTAACGCCACGGAAACGTAACGTGCCCAAGATAATCAGTCTAGCGTGCAAGAAGGAAAAAAGAAGGTAAAAGATAGCTCTGAGGGGATAATATGACTCTCCAGGTAACTTTGTCCTTTCCCATACGTTTGCAGATGGATATATATATATCAACTGGTGATATACATATATATATAAATATATAAATATATATAACCGTGTAACAACGAAACGCCAATAAAGAATCGATAACAATCTTGAATAGCGAGTATCATTGTACTAGTCCGATTCTTATTATTATACGATCCGGGAGAGAGATAATAATTAATTGATAACGATTTTATTCCGAGCAGGTACAACGTATTGCGGTATACGAATGAGATACAGCAACAATATCGGCTCGAATTTAATTTCGTACGCGCTGGGATCGAGTCTCGACGATAGAGATCGATGAAGGCGTTTCGTGATCAATGGTACAATGTCACGGAAGATGATGTGTAATTGGTATCGTTGGTACGCGATAATAGTAATTTCTTTTTTTTTTTTACTTTTTTTTTTTTTTTATTCATTTTCTCCAATGTCTCTTCGCTATAGGGATTAAATTGAAAACTATAGGGAAAAAATCGTTTTAGGGTTTTTTTTAGAATTTTGAAAACGAGATTCGTGCAAAATTTGAGTCTGATTCTCGAAGTTGGTTTTTTTTTATCGCTTAGAAACTTTACTTTAATGACGAGCAAGGGTTTTGGAAAAAATCGAAAGAGGCAAAAAAAGCCTCTGGACATTTTGCCCAGTGATAAGAATAAGTAGATAAAAAATAGATAACTATGCAGAAATGGGCGGCGTTAAATTTAAAAAAGCAATGTAATATGGAGGAAACATGTTTTTTGTCATCGCTAATAGTTTGTGTGTATGTGAATTGGTGGGTGGGTGGATATTTTTTTTTTATTTTAAGGGGGTATTTAAGTAGGGATTATGTTTGAATTTAATCATTAATTACTAATTATTTTATTTTTTTATTTTTTATTTAATAAGAAAGGGGATAATGGGACTTGAGATTTTACATCAGCATAATATTCTGAAATGTTTATTTTATAAACATCACCAATTCAGGCGCCAAACAAACCCAAACAAAATTCCCTATTTTTTTGTTTCCTTAAATTTCAAAACCCCATAACTTATGGAAATGATAAAACACGTCAGCCTCCCCCGACTCAAATTCACTAGTGGTGACCTACTTAAGACATTCGTACAAAAAATTTTAAACCCAAACAAATCCAAACAAACCCACTTCTACCCAATAACCAAAAAAAATACTGTAGAATAAAATATACAAGTTTTTTTCGTTGCATTTCAAGTTTCAACATCGTCGTAATTTACGTACCTACTTGCGCAGAAAATAATCAATGTTTTGATTTTCCCTTATTTTTTTCGGGACTTCGTTGG
Source organism: Ophioninae sp. B BG-2022a (assembly GCA_030522765.1). Classification (NCBI taxonomy): domain Eukaryota; kingdom Metazoa; phylum Arthropoda; class Insecta; order Hymenoptera; family Ichneumonidae; species Ophioninae sp. B BG-2022a. The sequence continues at coordinate 21,860 of JAPYZJ010004752.1, forward strand.
TTGCGAAAAAAAAATCGATAATGTTTCAGGACGAATTTTAGGTGGCCATGGGTGATGAAGAGATCCCGGCTGTTTTCTTTTTTCTATAATTGCATTTATAATTGACGATCGAGAAAATACGTCGAAGCGTGTTTGCGAGCGGACGGCGAGAGATCGCGAGTTGTAGACTCGCACGTCATACGCATTAAAAGAAAAGGAAGGGTGAAAAGATCTTCTCTCGGGAGAGATCCGTATCGATACGTTCCGATTAACACGTTCGACACGCAATACTCCGAGAACAAGCACGCGCACCTTCTAACTTACATATGTGCACAGAGGGTCGCCCATTTCGAAAGGAACGGTAAAGAGTAACGCAGAAACGATCGAACCAACTGGAGAAAAAATTAAACAAAAAATGGCGGAGGGGGAAAGGGATAATTGAATTGGAACTTTGATTCAGTCAATATGGAATTTCCAAAATTTTATTGGAGCTCTAATTGGGTAGCTTCACGTGAACCCTAATAGCTCATTAGAGCATTTCACTTTTTTTCACATTAGAAACAGGCTCAAAAAAATACCAAACGTATGTGTGCTTCGAAAGAAATTATTTTTTCTATGAAAAGTATTAATTGAAAATTAGTCTATTGCTAAAAATGGGTCAATTATCAAAATAACTACTGTCAAAAAACTACTATCAAAAAAGCCTAATGGAAATTGCAAATCATTAAATTGCAATTGCTTCGAAAGAAATTATTTTTTCTATGAAAAGTATTAATTGAAAATTAGTCTATTGCTAAAAATGGATTAATTATCAAAATAACTACTGTCAAAAAACTACTATCAAAAACATATTATCAAAAAAGCCTAACAGTAGTTGCAATCGTGGGTGCTTCGAAATAAATCATTTTTTTAATGAAAAGTATTCAACGAAAATAAGTCTACTGCCAAAAATTAGTCTATTGTCAAAATAACTACTAAAAAAAACTATTGTAAAAAAAACTATTATCAAAAACCTACTATCCAAAAAAACTATTCTCTCTTTCAAGCGTCGAGCAGGTTGAACTCTTCATCAATATTAGCTATTTAATTTAATTTACAAAAAAACTTTCTTTATTCAAATCAACCAGATGGCATAAACAAGTACATCATTGAAGACCTCAAGTTCAAAGGTCATGGATATCGTTCATATCTTTGGTTGTTAATCTTTTTCATTAAATTTGTTACACCACTTCGTTAATGTACACGCAAATAATTGTTCAAACCTATTTTTTTATAATCTTCACTTTTTTCTACAAAAGTAATTTTTTACATAGGTAAACTTGATTTCGGAGACGTCGCAGTAGCTCGAAACCTCGAAACCTTAAAAACCAGTAAAAAAAACGCAAAGATGCACGGAAAGTTTGAAACAAAAATTATATGATTTCGCGGTACACTTGCACGCATGCGTGTTTGTGTTCACGCAGATATGCAGAGTAGATAAATATCTATAGTTTTTCTGTACAATATGAACGAAAGTGATAGACGTTCCCACGCTCGAATATTCGCAGCGCACTTTATCCTGCTAAACGAGAATGGCAAAGTCCATTATCCAGTAGACTCTACATTATTCCGAGACGTAGTCGTATCGAGTCGTGCGTATTGACGAGGTTGAAGTTTGCATCGTTTCAATAAATTGTTTTTCTCTTTATTCACCTATTTTCTATATTTGAATAAACATTTTCTTCCCATCCAAAATCTCGATTATCACAAGAAAAATTTGGATAAATAATTAAGCGATTTTGTTTTTTTTTTTTTCATTTTAAGATTTTCAATTGAAAAGAGTTGGGAGATTTTTATTTTTATTTAGTTATTTTCAGTATTTCAAAAACTGTTTTTTACCCATTCAAAATCTCGGTTATTACAAGTAATATTTCGATAAAGAATTGAGAGATTTTATATTTCTTAAATTTATCATTTTTTTTAATTAAACAGAGTTGAGGAATTTATTCATTTGATTTCTCCAATTTTTTATTATTTTTAATTACAAAGAATTGACGAAATTTTCATTATCAAAATTTGCGAAAAAAAATTCAGGGACTTTGAAAATAACGATTTCCCTTGCATTCCAACGTTGCAAACGTCAATCCTAAAAAGAGGAATCGAAACGAGTCCAACGGAATGCAGGAGCGTCCAAAAAAACCTTCAAAAAACGAAATCGAAAGCCAGAAAAAAAACCAATTTTATTTTCAAATATAATTTTCTAAAATATCATTTTATTTCAAATAAAATTTTCTATATAATCTATATAAAACTTAATAAATAAGGATCTTTTTATAGAAAAGATATTTATTTATATAAAATATTATTATCCGTATTATCTATAAAAAATCAAAAACGCATTATTGTTTATGCAAACAAAATTGCTTGAATTTTACCTAACATTTTGGGTAAAACTTCACCGAACTTTTTTTATTATCGTGTTTGAACAATCTCAAAATGAAAACTTCCGTTTTTGTTGGAAACTTTTTTCAATCTGTACCATAAATAAGACTTGCATCTTGAATGTGTTGTGTTTCAAACGACGAACGATTTTTCTCTTATTTCCAAAGTAGTCCATCCCTAGCCCTTGAAAGAAAGTTCAAGCTTTCAACGAGAACACCCGGTAGACGTATAATACGTTTGTGACGCAAGTAAGCAGATAGGCTCGAGGTAAATAACTGTTTGTCGATCACAGATGCGGTACTTGGCTGACCCATTCGCCCACATTGCTTCGCGAGAGCACGCAATGAATTCTCATATATACAGGGTGTTCTAATTGATTCTAATAGAACGTGCTGTACGAGGTTTATATATATATATATATATATATATATATATATATATATATATACATATAAAAAAAGATAGATTTTCAAATTTCGTATGATAAAAATCATACCCTCCAATTATTTTCGAGATCTTTTACCAGACGGCTCAAAATTCCAAATTTAAATATACCCAAACTACAGTTTCGTAAATTTTTGGGTTCGTTTGTGTTTGTTTAAAATCAAGGGTATAAAATCAAACCAACGAACCCAAACAAACAAATTTGGCCAAACCTTTACGAAATTCGTAATTTCGGACTATAAAAATTCAGAATTTTGAGCCTTCTGGTTTCGAAGTTCGGGTTTTCTTACTCAGCAATTTAAATATACCCAAACTACAATTTCGTAAATTTTTGGGTTCGTTTGTGTTTGTTTAAAATCAAGGGTATAAAATCAAACCAACGAACCCGAACAAACCCAAACAAAGAAATTTCGCCAAACCTTTACAAAATTCGTAATTTCGTAATTAAAATTCAGAATTTTGAGCCTTCTGGTTTCGAAGTTCGGATTTTTTTACTCACCTGCGTTAAAAATAAGCGCAGGAAGTGAAAGCTTCGAAAGCGTCGAAAGACTTCCGGTGCTCTTTCGTAATTGCGCATCTCGATCTTCTTATCCCTATCTCATCCTTTCCTCTTTGCTCATATAAAAAACCCTAGATAAAAGATCGAAGGATGGATCGCTTAGCGCGTATGAAATGCCAGATGCTGAGGGAGTGCGGAGGAAAGGAGAGGGTGAAGGCTTTTCCGTGATCGCAAAAGACTCTCACACGGCGAGGAATCCCTTGAGTAAGGTAAGAGCACCGACGGAGGGGCCGCATTCCTGGCGTGACTTATAAGAATAAAGCTTGGCAAGGATAGTTTGCCCTCGGGAGAGAGGGACTCGAAGCTAATACTCGTGAGCTCGGAGAACTCCGTCTTCGGAAGATGGTCTTCTCTACTAGTCGACTATGCGAAACGTGGCTCACGCCCTAGAGATAAGCCCTAGAAACACTCTCCGGCATTCAGACACGCATATGGGATCGAGAGGGGGGGGGAAGAAAGAGAGCTGATGACGATGATAGATTTTATTATGCTCTAGTAAAAAACTTTCGGATAATTAAAGATAGAAAAATCCATCAAGTGCGAGTGGGACTCGCCCATGAAGGGTTCCGTAGCAGCAAGTAACATAATATAAAAGATCGATGTTTTAAAAAAAACTATCCCAGTGATGGATAAAATACGCAGTTTTCGTTTTCGTTAAAGGTCTTGAAATAATGTGTATAAAGATTGTAAGCCTTTATACACATTATTTACGATTACGATTTATGACGTATTCAAAAAAAAAAACTCTTTACAAGATCTCGTTCAAACCAATTTTCGGTGGAAGTTTGCATAGTAATGTACATCATATATTTTTTTAAATTTTATCATTCTCTT
>JAPYZJ010004753.1:0-12933 GCA_030522765.1 Ophioninae sp. B BG-2022a
AATTTTTTTCAAAATTTCGGAAAATGCCGAGCATGTTCTTCTTCAAGCAAGCCTCCTGAGTACACAAAAGAAATTTCATCCCAATCGGTTCAATGGTTTGGGAGAAATTGGCTTTTCAAATTTCGAGGTGACCCACAGCGTGTTCGTCCTTCTCTTAAGAGGGTATATGAAAATTAAGAAGAAGAGTGAGTAAGGAGTAACTAAGAGAAAAGAAATTATATGACGGGGAGGAAATTAAGGGACAATCAGGTAAAATATCCACATCGAAGTTGCAATTAAGGAGAAATATAAAAATTGTGGGTAGCGAATAAGGAGAGAATTAGGATTAAGAAAAATGAAGGCGAAACATAGAAATTAAGGTGGATAAATAATGAAGAATGGATATTCGAATTCGAGGTTTAAGGGTTTGGGGGGGGGGGGGGGCAAGAGAATATTCTTACTCGATCGGCAAACGCCGCGGTATTCGGTGCCGTCACCGGTGGCCACGAGGGTTATGGCGCATTTGGTACCATCGGGGCAGAACAGTACCCTGCATGGATCGACGCATCGGCAGCGCTCACAATCGTTGCTATCTACGTATGCCTCCTTGCCGTAAGGGCAACGAATCAGGTCGCATTCCTCGTGAGCCTCGGCGCAAGGATCTTTCGAATCGGCGCCACCACCTACGTCTATCTCGTTGCTCGCTAAGCGAGGGAAAAATTTCGGGTTAGAGGTCGCACGAGAAAGTGTCTCGGATCCGTGCAAATTCGTTTGTCAAATGTTCGGATCGCGCTTTGGAGGTTTTTTTTTACATTTGACAAAATGGCGGCAGTTTGAACAAAAAGTATCGAATTTAGCGCTTTTTTTGACAGTTTTTCGTAAAAAAATAGGAAGATTAAAAAAAGCTTCCTTAATTGATCGATGGTAATGAATTATTGCTAAACAGAAACTCAATTAAATTGTTTGCTGTTGCTGTTTTTTTACATTTCAATGAAATAAGGTTAACGATTAAAAATCAGTTAAATGCGTCATTTTTATTTTTTATGTTATAAAAATAAATTTTCACTATTTTTAGTTAATTGTGTTTACGTAGTTAAAATGAAAAAAAAACGTAATCAATTGAATTTATCATGAATTAATTACTCACTATAAAAATTATGATGCTACCGAATCGGTAAATTAATTAACAATTAATTTAGTTCGTTACTCTTATATCAATTCAACAAAGAATTAATACAGTTCACTATTTTCAACTTAATTAAATGAAAATCATAAATAAATTAAATTCATTATTATCACATTGAAGTACACAAAACAGTCGAACAACACCACAAAAAAAATTAACAGAATTCCTTTTTTTTGCTTTAAATTTTGCAACGAATAGCAAGTACCTTCATGCGTTCGAGCAACATATAACAAAAGTTTTTATTTGCCATTTGAATAAATATAATTTTTCCAGTTAAAAATACATGTATTGGGAGGATTGATTTTTTAAATGCAGAAGTTACTCCTAAGCCCGAACAAGCCCGAATGAACATTTAAAAACTGGCATACGAATTTTATTTTTTTTTACTAAATAAGAAAATGTATTAGATTTGATTTTCTGGATGCAGAACTTACTCCTAAAGCAGGTATTAAGACAGGACTCGAATGTCTTGAAGTTATTACGATTGCCACCGCAACCGGTGTACAGGAAAGGCATGCACGTTTGTCGCTCGTCGTCAAAGTAGAATCGCTTGTAATTCCCAGCCGAGCAAGATCCGATGTCCACAGTCTCGCGACATATAGCTAAACCGTCACCCCGTTAATCGAGCCCCCAATTGTTAGTCACACCATCCCTCAAAGTTCCAGTTCCGGTAATGATTATTTTACCGAGCATGCGCGGTTCGGCGTACATAACGAAAGAAAATAAATAAATAAATAAATGAGAGGCAAAAATAATTGCTTTCGGTAACGTTACCGAAGTGAGAGAGAGCCGTGTCGTTCCCGGCAGGCGCTGGCTCCTCGTGATGAATGCAAACGGACTCGCACTCCGGGACGCTCGTGAAACGATTCGCGTTTCCGTCACATCCGCCGTAAATGAATTCACGACAAATACGCGCGCTCGGGTCGTAGAATATCTTTGGGAAAGTGCCCCGGCAGGGACCACTGTCGGATGGCAAATGACACGCGTCTGCGGACGCGAGCGGATATCAGTGCACGAAACATAGAACTGTTAGGCGATCATTCTTCTTTTGGCTGATTTTAGAATTATTTTTATTAGGGATTGGTAAGCGTTTCGAGGATAATCGCAATTTGAAATTTTTCCTCGTGTTTTCGAAACGTGAGAAAGTTTTCAGAAAATCGGTAAACATTGGTAAAAATGAAAAAAAGTTGCCGAGTTTTGTTGGAGGCGAAATGGTACATTCGGGATCTCACGAACATTGGTAAATCCTTGATTTTTCATTATGAAAACGGCCAGTTTATGATTTTTTGAGGAAAAAATGGCAGATGGAGAATGTTTTGCTCGAAGTGATGATGAGAATGAAAATGTACTTCCGTTATTTTCATTTTAAAAAATGTCACATTCATGATTCTCCAACAGAAAATAGCAAGTCCTCAAAATTTTTCGTTTGGAAATTGGTAAAAGTGGTAACAAAATGGTACGTTTAACAATTTCACATGAAAAAATATTCCACAAGTAGCATTTTGAAAAAATCTCGGTTTTATCGCGTAGAGGCATTTTTTCTGATTTTTCGGTTACCGGTTAATTCCTTCCTGTTCTTTAGTGAAACAAATGACGCTAGTCAGAAAAGTCATTTAGCATTCGCGAAAAATGTAATGACGAGGATATTTTTGAGTCCGTGAGTTATTGTTTCAAAAATGATAATTCGAGAATTACCTTGACCCTGGAAACGTCCGCAGAGCCGTTCACACTGTTCCTCCGTCTGGAATCTATTCGCGTTTCCTTTGCAGCCGCCGTAGATGAAGGCCTGACAGGACCTGGACGTCGAATCGTAGTAATACGCAGTGACGTCACCGTCGCAAGGACCAGCGTCGACGGGCTCGAGGCAAATCGGGCTGGGGGTCGGTACTTGCGGCGTCGGCACCGGAGTAGTCGTCGTCGTCGTCTCGTTTCTTCGCTCGATTTCTCCACCCGCTCTACACTTCACCTCGCAAGCTGCGCGATCCTGGAAACGATTTTTGTTTCCGGCGCATCCGCTGTACTCGAACTCCTCGCACGTGTTGCTGCGACGATCGTAGTAGTATTGCTTGACGAAACCGTTGCAGGGACCAACAACTTTGGGCAACTGGCAGGGATCTTCGAAAAAAACAATGGTTTCACATGAAAGAATTTTTGAAAAATATCTGCGGTGATGTCGTAGACAAAATTCCATGCGGTCGAAAGTAATCTCAAAAAAATACGGATACGCCGAACATTTTGAAAAATACGGATCGGAAGACTTTGTGTAATATTATATTTGTATCGCGATTTTCACAAACCTTAAAGCAAATTTATGATTTATGAAAATCGTGTATACCCGTTTTAGGGAAAATTAAATGAAAGCATTTTTAAAACGTTATGGATTTAAAAATATTTTAATAATGTGTTCATGATTTTTTGAAAAAAATTGTTGAACGTAAACTTCTATAAGAAACCTTTCCAAAAATTTACGGGAAAACGTCGCCGAAAAAACTTAATGTGAACGGGTGGATTTTGAAAATATCATGTATGCGCCAGTCCGTTAAAAAAATATTAACTGGCAGAATTTTTGTTAAATTTTATTTATGATCATGAATAAAACAAAATAATACGTCAAAGATTTTTAATCAAATGAATGAGAAGGAATGAATTGCAAAAAATACCTTGAACAGCGCCACATCGGTAATCGCATTCCTCTCTCGACTCGAATTTGTTGCCGTTGCCACCGCATCCGGAATGATAGAACTGCTTGCAAATACCGTCGCGACTATCGTAGAACCATTTAACATTGTTCTCATTGCAGAATCCACGCTCGTCCGGAAGGAAGCAAAACTCTACCAGAAGATACGATGTTTCGTTAATCTTTTGTCCGGACATTTTTTTTCGTTCGAATTCAAAAAAGATTCTTATCTATTCAGAGAGATTTTAATGAAGTAATTTATTTGATCAGCAGGATAAAAATAACTAATAATAGGTAATAAATTAAATAACACAAAAATATGAACAAAAACTGTTTAATTTTGAAGGAGTAAAAAATAAAGATAAAAAACGAAGAAATAAGACAAAAAATTTGTATCGCTTTCGAGTGATACGAAATTTCGAATTACCGGTTTTGAATTCCACAGCCGGGGGAGCGGGGGTCGATACCGATTTTTCGCAGCGAGCAGCGCAATCGGGCTCGGTAGCGAAATTATTTCCGTTTCCGCCGCAACCACCATAGTAGAATGGCCTGCAGCGTTGCTCGTAGGAATCGAAGAACCAGCGTTGCGTGTAATTATGACACTCGCCGAGAAGCGCCGGCAGAAGGCAGATGTCTTGTTCTGTTTTTCGATTCGAGGGCGTTAATTGCGTAATAGTAAAGTGTTTCTACGTCAAAGCGTGTACGAGTAGGGCCAGAAAAAAAATTAGCGGAGAATACATTCGATTAAGCTTAAGGGGCGTGAACTTCGTTTTTTACTAACAGCCTTCGTATTTCGAGTACGTGTATCCGAAATTTTCCAAAAGTTGATTTTCTTCATGTTGAGAATAATATTTATTTTTTATTGATAATAATCAAACTTTTATTTGTCAACTTGATTTTTGAGTGGTCATTCACTTTTGAAAAATGTTTGACTCTCAATTTTTTGGTATTTTTAATGATCCAAGTGATTGTTGATATGATTGTTGATAATCAAATTCAATTATTTTAATGAGTTTTTTCAATATTGGTAATAAACAAAATTATATTCAGTAAATGAAAAAAGAATATTTTTGTTGTTTTAAATCAAACTTGTAAATTATTTATTACAATTTTTATAATCGTCAATCAAATTTTTCCAACGGTAACAATTGACTTGATTATTATCATTAAACATTATTAACACAGACCTTAAAAAATCGACCTCTATCACCAGTTATTATCAACTTAATTGTTATATACAATATGAACAATTACTTTTTCGTCATACCTCTCCGCGATGACGCGTCTTAAAAAAATAACACCATCCACGCAGTCAGCAAAAGTTCCAAAATATTTACCAGATGCATATTTTTGCATTAAAAAAACAATACTTCAAACACTCCAATGATAGCAGTTGCGAAAAAATAGGAATATCCAAAAATGGGTAAAGCCTAGATTGTAAAAACGGCAGTTTCAATAAATAAAGCAAGAAGACGTATAAAATCTTACCGATATTGGGTGGGCAATCAGACTCGCATGCGTGCCTAGATTCAAAGTTATTTCTATTGCCACCACAGCCCTTGTAATAGAAGGGCATGCAGCGATTCTCCGACCTATCGAAGAACCATCTCGAGTGCTTCTCGGTGCAGTTACCCTCGTCGCGGGGTAGCGAGCAAGAATCTGCGTTAGCATTACAATCAACCAGTTGAGCATGCGGTGTTAGCACGAAGAAGAGTAGAACAAAGTGTTTTGGTGTTGCACTGATCCCCATCACCCAAATTGAAAACGCGACTTGGAAGGAAGGCAAGTGGGAAAAAGGGCCAAAACTCGATAGAATTGGAAATCCATCACCGATACGTATAGCTAGCCGACATATTAAAAAAAATCCTTCATAGTTCAGTTAGGGGTACCGAAACCCAAATTTTTTTCAGCGAATTATCATTTTTCACTTAAATCTACCGCAACTCTAAGAAATGGAGCTTGTACGTATAAAAATCGCGGAATCTCGTTAATTAACAGCGTGATCGAAAAATGTTTTAAACAAACGTTCTTTGGAATAATAAAACGCATACAAAGTTACATGACGGTCAACTCTCTATCTTTCAAAACAAACCCACAAACATGATTTGGAATTTCGGATTCGCTGGAAATTGTTCCGTTTGAGCACCACTGATGCAGGGAGTATGATCTACATCCAGGGGTGCTACCAGTGATTCTCAAATTGTAAATTATGTAAGTTCATGATGTAAAACATCGCATTAACCGGCTACAAACAGAATTTCCTCTGTAATATCGAGGAATTTATCGTAGTACGGTACGTATGGAGAAAAATGATGAAATATATAAATAATCATTATTACGACATTCTAAAGTCATGGCCGTTAACCATCGTGTTGTCAAATCATTTTTGTGATCTTGTTTTCAAAGATAAGACGTTGAACATCAGGTAACTTTATACGCATTTTATACCTCCAACGAACTTTTGTTCGAAACATTTTGCCATTAGGCTGTTCATTATCAAGATACAATGATTGTGACATTTCCACCGATTATTTCGCAGGATTAGGGAAGTTTGATAGACGAAATTTGATTGGGATTACTTTTAGTATCTATCAACATTCAATAAAAAACACATGTTCACCGCAAAAACGTTTTGGGTTTTGGCCTATTTGACTAAACTAGTATGGCTGTTTGCGATCTACAATAGCGGTCACTGTTAGATTGTAAAATAGCTAAACGGCTCCAGCCAAACTACAGATCTGTGACTTTCCCCTGCCCTCTTCTCTCCCTGGTATTTGTACCTCGAATCGTACATCGTCGCTCGCAGTCGGCGCGCGTTCGAAATTTATTGGCGTTGCCTTTACAACCGCCATAAACGAATTGTCTACAAGAACGAGTGGTCGTGTCGTAATGCCAGCGTAGCAGCGAGCCCGGACAGGGTCCGGGATCTCTCGCTAAATCGCACTCGTTTCCGGTTACTGCAAACATTAGTTTTTCGCAATTTGATCGAAGCTCCTATCGGGATCGCAAAGTCATTGAAATTCCAATCCCGTGTCCACCGAACAGTCCCCAGAAACGTCGCCATGTCTAATTCTAGCCCTACGTTATTACCGATTCGCTCGTATTGGTTATTGGGATGCAGTCGTTTCGAGTTGGCGAGTTGCAATCGGCGGATCAATGCAAATACGATATTGCGATGGTGGTCTTACCGCGACTCCGACCAGGTTGAAGACACTGCTGATGACAAGCGATTTCGGTAGGATAGTTGTTGTCATTGGGTTTGCATCCACCATAAGTGAATTGCTCGCAAGCCTGATGGTCTTTGTTGAAGTACCATCTGGTGAAATTGCCACTGCAGGGTCCGCTCTCATTTGGCTGATCGCAGGGATCTGTCGGGCGCGTATAAACATCGACATTTCATCTTGATGACGGTCGAAGAGAAAAAGCCGACATCGCACATTTGACTGCATTGACGATGTCATGAAATGGCAATACTGTCATATAACGCTTACCGACATCTTCCGGCACGGTGCAGCGTTCCTCGCATTCTTCTCTGGTTTCAAACCTGTTGGCGTTACCAAGGCAGCCTCCATAGATGAACTGACCGCACTGTTTCCTTTCACTATCGTAGTACCAATTAGCATGATAGCCCTGGCAGGGTCCGGATATTTTCGGTAAATAACAGGCATCCTTGCCTGCCGGTGCGACGCATGTATCCTTGCACTCTTCCTGTGTCTTGAATCTATTATCATTGCCGTCGCATCCGCCATACCAGAACTTGGAGCAGCCACCATACTCGGTATCGAAGAACCATTTGACAGTGAAATCCCGACAAGGTCCTCTATCACGAGCGAGTCCACACGCCGCTCCAGGATGCCTGGGTGCACTGAGGCATCCCTCGAAGTTGTCACCTTGTGCCTCTTCGACTCCGTCCAGGCAGCATCCGTACTTGGACGACTCGCAGGTGCACCCGGCGAAGTTAGGGCCCTTAGCGGGGGTCCTTCCATCAGAGCAGCACTTGAACTCTGTATGTTCGCATCCGCAGCCCTGGCCGTGGGGTCCTTTAGCAATGGTGATGCCGTCGGGGCAGCAGCCGAATTGGTAGGTGTGGCAAGGGCATCCTTCAAAGTTGGGCCCGTTCGCGGGTGTAAATCTGTTGGGGCAGCATCCGTGGGGAGTGTACTGGCATCCGCAGCCTTCATTGTTGTAGCCACGTGCGGCCGTTGTGTTGTCTGGGCAGCATCGGAATCTGGAATACTGGCATCCGCAGCCGTAAAGATCGGCGCCTCTCGCAGGGGTGATGCTGTCAGGGCAGCATCCGTAGGTTGAGGTAAGACAACAGCCTTCCTGATTGGGACCATGGGCAGGTGTGGAGTTGTCCTCGCAACAGCCGTAAGTCGTGTTGTCGCATGCAACGAGACAGCCCTCGTAATTTGGCCCGAGAGAAGCAGTCGTTCCATCGGGGCAACAGCCAAAGTAGGAAGCAGTGCAGTTGTCGTGATCGATAACGCCACAGCCCTCGAAGTTACTTCCCGTTGGGATTGTACGGCCATCTGGACAACAGCCGTAAGTCGAATTGACGCAGTCTTCAGCGACTGGTTCGGGAGTAACGACAATTGTGGTGGTCTCTTCCGTCTCCTCTTCCGTCCAGAATGAAACAATCGTCGTTGCCTCCTCTTCGCAGCCTTGAAGATTCGGCCCGGTTGCCGATTTGATGCCGTCGGGGCAGCAACCATAGGCCGTCACGTTGCAGCAGCCAAGATTATCGATGCCGTTCGCCGGGGTCTTCAGATCTGGACAGCAGCCGAACTCGGTTTCGTTGCAGGGCTTCTCACAGCCCTCGTTGTCATTGCCGTCGGCTATCGTGACGCCGTCGGGACAGCAACCGAAGAGGGTTTCGTTGCAGTGCGTGAATGGACAGCCCTCGTTGTCCAAGCCGGCAGATGGCGATACTCCATCGGGACAGCATCCGTAAACGGTTTCCTCGCAAGTTTTCGGTATCGGGCAGCCCTTGTCGAAGGGGCCCTGGGCTGCCGTCACGCCGTCGTAGCAACATCCGAACTCTGATTTCTTGCAGGACTTCTTCTTTGGTATCAGGCACTTGCGGAGCTTATGCTCGCGTGTTATCGCCGCGTCGACGGAACTGATAGTTGTCCAAAAATCGGTAATATGGGATTGACCAGTAAGATCGTCCCATTCATCGGACGCTTCGGTCGTTGTTTCTGTAGCCGTTGGAGTGAAATCAACTGCTGGTGACGTTTGACCCGACATCGTCGATCCTTCGCTTTCGGTTGAAACTTCGTATTCAGCCGTTGACGTTTTGGCCATGGATGGACTGAATTCGCTCGATGACGATTCCGTTGGAGACGTCGAAAAGGCTGAGCTCGTCGTTTCTGGAGATCCCGTTGTAGATGCCGATTCGGTTGAAGCTTCCGATTCGGTGGCAGCTTCGGATTCAGTTGTGGCTCCAGATTCCGTGGTCACTTCGGATGTCGACATGTCCTCATCCGAAGTAGCCGACAGCCTGGACTCGACGATCGGCGTTTCTTCGGTCGAAACAGTTTCGCCTCCTGTTACGGTCGAGCTGCTTTCTTCGGATACAGTGGATTCGGTTGACCCGCCGGTGGATGTTTCGGCTGTTGTAACATCACTCGTTGGGAAAGAGTCGGTCGTTACTCCACCGGCTATCGAACTTTCTGACACTTTATCGGGATCGTATTCGCCCTGAGGTTCGCCGAATGTGAACGCCGATTCCGCGGTGGTTTCCTCAGAACTTGTCGATACTTCGGAGGACGCTGTCGTTTCTGCAGAAAAAGAGATGACGCTCAGATTTATTTATGCAAACGAATAACTCTGACCGAATTTTGATCAATTATATATCAGAATCTAATTAACATATCAAGACGGGAATTTTCAAAGAATGTTTTAAGACGCACCTGATTCTTGGGTGATGTCGCTAAATCCGCTGGTCGTTGATTCAACGGTAGTATCATCCGTTTCACCGCTAAGGGATGTTTCGGCACTGGAAAAGCTTGCGGTACCTGTTGGCGCAGATTCCGTACTTTCCGTGGGGGTACTTTGTGGCGTCTCGGTAGTGTCCGCTGTCTCTGTAGTCTCCGGTGTTTCCGTAGTGTCTGGTGTTTCAGTGGTTCCCGGTGTTCCTGTCGATTCCGTCGCTTCTGAGCTCTCTGAACTTTCCGATGCTGCTGAGGAGGTTTCGCTGGAGTCACTCGTTGAGGATTCCGTTTCTCCGGTGCTCATTTCAGATGAAGAAGAATCGCTTGTTTCCGAAATCGTTGTTCCGGTCTCGCTTCCGGTGGTGAGATCACTGGCCGATTCAGTAGCTGATTCGCTTGTCGATTCGGTAGCCAATTCAGTAACCGATTCAGTCACTGATTCACTTGTCGATTCGGTAACTGAATCAGTCGCCGATTGGCTTGCCGATTCAGTAACCGATTCAGTAGGTGCCGATTCGGTGACCGATTCGCTCGCCGATTCTGAGGAGCTGACGATTGTTGTGGCCGAGAAATCGGTTGTGCCGGAAACGCCCTCGGTGGTACCGATGGATTCTCCAGTTTCAGTGAAGCCACTGCTGAATTCGGTCTCGGCAGACTTGTCGGGCGTTGCCTCAGTGAATTCACCCGTTACATCATCGTCAGTTGTCGGTTCTTCTGTTGTCGCTCCACTTCCCTCCAGGTCCGAGTCGAAAGTCGTCCAGGACGACGAGCCCGTATTGTAGATCGTGCTCAATATGTCACCGGTATATTCGCCGTCACCGCTTCCATAACCGCTGCCGCTCTTCGAGTCAACGGGAGTTATGTCGCCGCGGCTGTGCGGAGCGTCACTCAGCATTGTGTCATCGATGTCCGTGAAACCCGTACTGTCCGCGTCGAACGGCGATCGCGTTTTCCCGGTCATTCCCGCATCGCCATCGAATCGGCTTTCGAACGTGACGAAATCTTCCTCCTCGTCCTCGTAAACTTCGCACTCCTCGTCCTCGTCGGTCGGCACTTGGGTCTGCCCTGGCTCGACGGGTAACACCTCGTCTACGCATGAAATTTTTCGCGTAATGCGACTTCGAAAATTCTCCACCCAGAAGGTAAGTTGGATCAATCGGAATCGATTTGAGCGCTTTTTTTTTAAATTGCACTTTTTAGCTCCCTCCGTAATTCGAACGCTTTTGAACGTTCTTTAATGCCTGATTTATATTTTTAATTTCTTTTCTAAGTAAAAAAAGAAAATGAACAAATTCTTTATGTGATAGTCCGATGATTACTGACCTTCGCCACAGGTAAAAACGTTGCAGTCCTCGGAGGCGAACATTATCGTTTGTACGTCGCAATTGTCGGCCGGGCTGGCTTCGCCATTAAGAAGACATATGACCTTACGAGTCATGTCGCCTCCGCCGCAAGGCTTCGAGCACTAATGAGAGAAAGTTGGCAGAGAATGAGACGGGCAAAACGAAAAACGGTATGCAAATTCGGCATCGGTAGAAAAGTTGAATATTGTTGAAAAATGACAATCTCGATGAGTGAGATAATAGTTACGACAATTATTTTTATTCAGTCAAAAAATGGGCCAAACATTTTTACTATCAAAAATCATATCGTTGATTTTTTTGGGCATCGAAATGATGTTGCAAAAGTGCGAAAAGTAGGATTGGGAGAGATCGAAAGTGAAATCGGTTTACCTTGCTCCAGGGCCCGGCGAACCATTCGCCTTTGCACTCACCGACCTCGGCCAGGCACTCCTCGGTATCGTTCACTTTCTTACCCGAATCGCATTTCTCGTCGGCCACCCTTTTCACCGTGTCACCCTCGAGAGTGCCACAGAATCTCGTGCGGGTTCGAACGCCCTTTCCGCATTTTGCTGAACACTAAAAGTTTGGACGGCAAAAAAATAGTTGAACTTAAAAATAAAGAGAAAATCGTTGTTTTTACGTTTGATTATTGCTCGGTTTGGAATAAAAGATTCATGACGATTTCCCGGACTTGAAAATCGATATGTCACAAAATATTTCGGTTGAAAAAAGCAGACAAAATCATTGTTTCTTCTGGTTTTGTCTTAGCTCGGTTTGAAATGAAAGATTCATGACGATTATCCGGACTTCAAAATAGATATCCTCCAATAACTATTTTTCAAAATTGAAAAAACTACATTCCACAAATCGTAACCGTAATAATTAATTAAAAAATGTCGTTAAAGAATTGAACCGATTAAAAATGAATGAGGGTTTCCTGGTGCATCTAAAAATCGATATGCTCGAATTAATGACGTACCTCGCTCCATTGGCTCGTATACCAGAGGTACTCGCACTTCTTTGGATTCTCGCATTTCCTCGTGAGTTCCGGTTTCTTATCAAGGTCGCACTTATCGTCCGGATACGTTTTGCCGTTCTGAGTCGCGCAATGTGCCGACCTCGTTTCCTCCGTCAAGCCGCATTTCTCATCGCACTGGAAAACGATCGATTACCGTGACACGCGATTGGGAAGGATTTCGAAGAGCGATTTTAGGTAATTAGCTAACTCACGCCGCTCCATTCGGATGTGATCCAATCGAGGCCCGCGCAGGGTCTCAATTCGCAAGATCTTTCCCTTTCCGGAAGGCGATCGGCCAAGCACGCCGAATCTTCGAGAGCTTCCACTTTTCCTGTCTCCTCGTTTTTCTTGTAGCACGTCACGCGACGTTTTTCCTTGCCGGGACCGCACAAACGATCGCACTGCCAAATATTACGTTTTTTTAATACGATCAGCCATCGTGTTTTTTCATGAAAGTTGCTTTTATTCATTAATTTACTAAATAAATTAAGCAAATTAATCAATCAAATCAAGTTAGCAAATTACTCAATCAAATTAATTTAGTAAATTAATCAATTAAATTGATTTACCAAATCTATTAAATTAATCACTTAAAAAATGAACCCAATTAAAATTTGAATTAACGATTCAATTATTTGACCACCGAGCGATCAATCAATGAATCGATTACGTAATAATCGTTGTATTTTTTTTTTAATTTTTTTATTGTTGTACCACCCCGTACACCCTTCCGGGTTTTTACGGCTTCCCACCTCGTTTTTCCTCCTGTTCCTTCCCCACCTTGTTTTTCCTTC
>JAPYZJ010004754.1:0-12928 GCA_030522765.1 Ophioninae sp. B BG-2022a
GCTAATATTGTAGGAATATATCGTACAAAGATCGATTGAGAATCAAACTTGTGCTGTCATGTGTCTAATTTGCCTGGTTACCAACCCTTCCGGAGAACGGAGTAGTAAAAACGAAAAAAGAAAGAGATAGGAAGAGATAAGAGAGTAAAGTAATAAAAGCTGGGTATAATTAATCAACAATGTAAAATAACCTTTGGCTATCTGGCAACATGACCACTGTATCAATCATGGATTAGCCCAATAGCCATAAAAACTGTTATGATTACGATCTGTTTGATAATTTACAGCTGTCTGTAACTCTGGTGAAAGTGGACAACCGGCAGTCTCAGAATCCTACCTGCAGATTGATACCGATCTCTGATAACTGATCCAATTGGGGTTTGTTTGGGTTTGGAAAAGGAAGCGAAATCATAGGACACAGTGAAAAAAGCTGCACCCTGTTGAACCGTCTGGAGTCGCCTGGAGTCATCTACGGTACAGTCATGTTGTTCCTCATGGCTGGTGTGTGCCAGCGTCGTAGGTGTTCATCCAGGAGTAGCTCGGAGCCTGAAGGTAAAGCTGAAAGGACCTGGTGCAATGTTTCCGATCTTCCTCTACACCACTTTGGAGTTTCTTAACACGAGGACACCAACATTGTAGTAAAGAGAGAAAGAGAGATATGAGAAACTCAGCTGGGTGGTGCACATAGTGGCAATAGTGGTATTAGTATAGGTAGAGGTAATGCTAGACCAGACTTAGGAAGTGCGCGGCGTCGAGACACCGTAACTTGTGCCACCCTTGTGCCAGAGCAGTCTGACGGCCGCCTAGGAGGAACGCCAACGGCGGTGTATGCACATAAGTTTGCCAGCGGCGACACGTTCCTGTGCGATCCACTTTCCTCAATGTTCCCGATGTTCCCTCCCACCTCCAAGTTCTACGCCATCAACCAGTAACTCCATATCCCGCAGGGTGTTCCATACCATCCAAGCTACTGTCCTATCCCATCATATCCTAGCCTATCATAGCCTATGCGAACGGGCCCTGCTGCAAGACCATCTACCCACCACCCCCAAACCCACGTACCCACCCAATCTTTTCCCTGGCGTTCATCCCCTCGCAGCTCCCGGCGTTTCGCCAAGTCTCGAGTTATTACCTACACCCAATACCAAGCTTCAAGCCTCTATGCGATATCCACAACCTGGGAACCATTCACGAATTACTGCAAATTGCCATTGGACACACGGCCCTCCTGGAACATTGGGTCCTATCTCGAGCCAACCCTCTATGAAAGTCTATTTCAGAGAATCTTCGTTCGTTCGCATCCATCAGATACAACCTTATACAGCCATCTTTCATCGATTCCGTCTTTAGCTCTGCTATTGGAAATTATGTCACCCAGCGTATCTAGATCTACGTTGGTAACCCAAACAGACCCAAACGAACCCAGACGATCCAACTGATTGGGCCAACTACACGTGCCAGCGTATCCAGCTTATGGGTATCTTGTACTTTCTGATACTCTTGCGTCCATGCTGCTGAAGACGATGGTGTACAAACGTCTAGGTAGTTTGTTTGGGTTTGTTTGGGAGTTTGGGTAAATCCTAAGCTGGAATACGAACTTGGTGATGTACACTGAGTATTCTGTTGGTTTTCGACTGCAGCTGTAGACGTTTATAATACACATGTGTTGAAGGTGTGTATACTTTCGGGTGAAGAGATTGGTAGATATCTGAACTGCGTTACCGTTGTGCCGGGTTGCGAACCGTGTCATGCAATCCCCGATTCGTAAATAAAGTTTGCAACGGGGCAAACTGCGATCGTACACGCCCACGTACCTTCCATAATGGCGCAACGATTTCGTAGCAGGCGAAGTATCGCTTATATACAGTTATGGCGCACCTTTGATAGCTGTGGGGGTAACAATACTGCAAGGAGAGGTTTTACCAAACGTACGCCTAGCCGGTATAATGATTGCGTGTTCAACGGCAGTCAGTGAACGTCCGTGAAGGGAGCCTCTTTGTCGCTCTTTCCCAGACCACAAGGAGCAGTAGTTACTCCGCAAGAATCACGCGGCCGTTGCAGTGATAGAGGAAGAAGCCTTTGGTGAGTTTGTTAAGACTGGGGGTTGGCTGTCGTTACCACGTATGGCACCTGGCACCACCCCCAATTCCAATGACGGATATGGGAAATGCCTTTGGTCCGTTTTAGTAAACGGTCTTAAGCAACTGTTCTGAATCATCAAAGGCATTGTCTGATATCACGGCTAATCCTGATATGAGGAAAGCCTTTGGTTTCTAGGTACGGCCTTGAGCAACAGACCAGACATGGATCATCAAAAGATACTCTGATACCCCGAACCCAAACAAACCCAATTACGAGTGCCTGATACCCTAAACCCAAACGAACCCAATGACGAGTGCCTGATAACCCAAACCCATTTCGATAGGTTTCGGGAGAAACCCATCGGTTCGTTTCAAAAATGATCTTCAGCAACGTCATTGGATCATCAAAAGCCGCCAGCTGATTCTAAACTCAATCCTAATGACCAATATGGAAAAACCCTTTGCTCGGACAAAAGCTCCAGCTAGTACCAACTCCACTCCCAAAACCCAATGTAGAAAAACCCGTTACATACAGAAACGTCCTTTGCCAGCGTCCTTCAACAATGAAAGTCCTCTTTGTCACTTCTATCCTAAACTTATTATTGATTACACAAATTTAGGAATCCTCACCGCACAATATGACCAGTCTTCTTCAAGGATCTGACGGATATCTCTCGCACGTACCGTATTAATGAGAACCTTACATATTTCGTCGAGGAAGTGTTTTAATTTATACCTGAAGCAATTGCTCGTGGCTCTACCGACTAATGAAATGACGGGAGCTTCTGCCTCATACATAATCCCTTACTCGGAAGACTACCTACGCCGAGGAAAAAGGATAAAGATGGGTGAAGAAGGAACTGACGAGGAGAAGCAAAGTGGCGCCTGAACTTCTCTCCGAGTGAGAGAGGCTACGAAACCTGGTGTGCAGATACGAGAGAAAGGGAGAACTCGATGAATTTCGTACGCGAGCATAGTCGGGTACATCTAGTAGAAGCGCGCTTAACTATGCCAGACTGGGCTGGGTTCTTCAGCGTAGAAACCTCTCTCTCTCTCTCGCCCTGCGCTTCGCCCACATCCAGATTATATATAAGGGGGTTGGTACTAGGTCTGACTATGCGAAGCACGCGAGAGGACGGCTTGTAAATTCTCTCCGAAATGAGAGTGTCACCGCTCGCAACCTCTCCTTCTCTCACCCGTCCATCGTTTCTCCCTACCCTATTTCCTCTGGCTCCGTTAACCGAACCGGCTCCTATCACTGCCCTGCTCTTATACGTCGATTGTTCTCCTTTCCACACACCCACCACGACTCCTACCAGCGAAACATCCAGGTCGTCATACCTCATACGAACAACCTTGGCATAGGTTCTCTTTGGTACCAACACTTCCATCAAACTCCTCTTTTGATTTCCTTTTTGCGGAACTCGTACTATGCAGCAATCCTCGAGCAGACGGACCCAAACCGACGATTAGGTTTTGTTTGTTCAGGACCCAGACGGATGATTGGGTTTTGTTCGTTTAGGACCCAAACGGACGATTGGGTTTTGTTTGTTTGGGACCCAAACGGACGATTGGGTTTTGTTTGTTTGGGACCCAAACGGACGATTGGGTTGTTTGTTTGGGACCCAAACGGACGATTGGGTGGGTTGTTTGGGACCCAAACGGACGATTGGGTGGTTTGTTTGGGACCCAAACGGACGATTGGGTTTTCTTTGTTTGGGACCCAAACGGACGATTAGGCTTTCTTTGTTTGGGACCCAAACGGACGATTAGGTTTTCTTTGTTTGGGACCCAAACGGACGATTGGGTTGTTTGTTTGGGGCCCAAATAGACGATTGGGTTTTGTTTGTTGGGGACCCAAACGGACGATTGGGTTTTGTTTGTTGGGGACCCAAACGGACGATTGGGTTTTGTTTGTTGGGGACCCAAACGGACGATTGGGTTTTCTTTGTTTGGGACCCAAACGGACGATTGGGTTGTTTGTTTGGGACCCAAATGGACGATTGGGTTTTGTTTGTTGGGGACCCAAACGGACGATTGGGTTTAGTTTGTTTGGGACCCAAACGGACCATTAGATTTTGTTTTGTTTGGGACCCAAAACCCCACTTTGTTTTGGGTCCCGATATCCTCATCTCATTCTCCCATCCATCTAGCACTACGATTCCATTCGCCCCAAAGAAAACTGTAATCTGGTGCCTGTACAGCAATAAATTCATCAGTCGTCACATTCCACCATATCTCCTGCCCCGACTAGACAGCAATTTTCCTTACATCCAAGTGTCCCCAAACGTGATTTTCGAGCCATGGTGGCGGTTATGGGAAAACGGGAATAAAATAAGAAACAACCGAGAGAAAATATTGCTTATAGTCATAAAGGCGTTTTCTACACTCGTGACCTTCGAACTCTTCGGGTATGAGTCTTTTGCTGGAAAATCTCACTCCCTCTCTATTTCTCTTCGCTTTTCCTCTACCGAATTCTTATTTCTCTTGCCGCACGGTCGCTCTTTGCAATTTCAGCACATCTCGCCAGTTGGCTTCAGCATACTCGTAGGATTCGTACGTTCGGTTTTCGTCTTTTTCTCTCTTTCTCTTTTTCTCTCTTTCTCTCTTTTTCCTTTCCTCGTTATTCCGTATTCCCGGCGTCGTGGAACCAGGGGCGTGTTGGGACGAGAGCAAACAAGTTCCACGAAGCCATTTCCCTAACTCTTGCCTCTCGGAGGAGCAATGCATCACCCACGTGAGCTCGAGTGGCGCCCCACATGCTCAGTCTAGTAGTGAACGTGCACGTGCCCCACGTGTGTATTCATACGTGTATCCACGTGTCCTCACCCCTCTTAGGTGGTCCAGGCTACGTGAGATAGAAAGCTTGCATACGGGTGAACGCCTGCTGTAGGGAGAGAAACAGAAAGAACCGTGGAAAACTCGAAAAAAAAAAAACGAAAAGAAAACCATGAGAAAAGTGAGATAACGAAACCTGGAGATCTCCCTCGCGAGATCGGAAAGCGAGAGTTCTCCATTATGGAAACTGTCACCCAAAAATGAAACGAAATATTGGCTCCTACCACGATACGAACGAAACGTTCGTATTTTTCATTTTTTTTTTGTCTTTTTTCAAATCTGTGAAGGGATCTGTGATAGCAGTTGGAGGATTGTGATATAAATCGTCAAATTTCAAATTGCAATTGCGTTTTATTTATTCGCGAGGTATAGATGTGGTTCTAAACGAACTTGAGGATGTTCTTGCAACGGAGTTACAATAGTATATACAAAGTAACGGCAAAATCAGCATGTAGCATTTTTTTCAAAATAATTTTTTGAAAAATTACGTGAATTTTCTTGAATTATAAAATATTTTAATAATATATATTATTTTTGTTATATTATAATATATATTAATTTTATTTATCATATATATTATTATTGTTTACAATATATTGTTATATAAATCATATTAGTATAAACAAAATTTGAAAGGTTTCATCGTTTGGTAATCGAGATTTTCAGTGACAAAAATCGTAACCTTAACACGAGGTCGTGTAAAGAGTTATGAAAAAAAAAAGGAATTTTTTTACAACAAATATTACGATTTCTAGGTGGTTAAATTTTCTCTAATTTTATTCACTGTTGAGTATGATTGTTGAGAAAATTCATGCAAATTTTAAACAATTAATCTTTAAATTCGTATTATGCAAAAACATCCTTAATACTTTTTCCTTTTGGGAAAATTCGAATTATTCTTCAGCTGGCGATTGGCTTGGTTGAAAAATAGGACAAATAATTGTATTTCATGAAACTCCGACAAGTATTGAAATTTTTTCTGTTTGGACGATTGAGGACTGATGCTTTATCGTTCAAAGCATTTATAGTTGAATAAAAATGTATTTTTATGGCGAAATTGATTAATTGGGTAAAACTTGGTCGAGGGCTTGGAAAGTGAGTTCGATCATTCTCCCCAAATGGGAGGGGGCCGAGAAGGGTTGGGGGAAGTGGAAACGCCGGTTCGCATAATTGTGTATCAACATCGAAAACGTGTCCGGGCAAACCTTGATAACGTGATGTATTTCATCATGTTTTCGACTAAGAGAAACGAGAGAACGGTTCGATATCTCGAATGATTCGAGAAAGGTTCGATATTTCGATTATCGAAAAAAAAGTGTCGAATTCTTATAGCCTTTGGGCTTTTTAAAATAATTTTTAAACAAATTTTTGTCATTTAATTAAAATTAAAATTAAAATATGTAAATTGTTTTATAATTGAATAATAATAATAATAATTAATAATTTTTATAATTATAATATAATTTTTTTGAATTAATAGCGAACACGCCTCCACTTCGAAATTAAAAAACCACTATTCTCTCAAACTACTGAACCAATCGGTACGAAATTTGCTGTGTGTATTCAGAACGATGGCACCGAAGACCCTCCAGTCCCCATTTTGAATAAAAACGTTTCATCCTTGAAAAATGGCGACGAGAAACCGAGACCACGCTTCCGTCCACTTCGAAATTAAAAAACCACTATTCTCTCAAACTACTGAACCAATCGGTACAAAATTTTCTGTGCGTATTCAGAACGATGGCACCGAGGGCGCCCCAGTCGCCATTTTGGATAAAAACGTTTAATTTTCGAAAAATCACGGTTCAAAACATTTCGACTATCTCTCTCGCACTCGTGTGTCACGTGATAATGTTCGCCACGCCATTAAATTCTCTTAAGATAAATATAAATAAAACTTACGATAAATATATATAAAACTTACGATAAATATAAATAAAACTTACGATAAATAAAATATAAAACTGGACAAAATTCGAAAACGAAATGATTTCTATATAGAAAAAAAAAAGGATTTGTTCAAGCCAATAGGCTATGTATACAAATAACTCGAGGAAAGGGGATGTTGACGAGAATGTACGAAAACAGCACCGAAAATCGTCTTGTATTAGCTCAGGGTGAATATAAGCTCTCCCAGGTATTGGGGCACGCTTTTTCGACCTACCATCCCCTCTGACGATCTTTCTCTACCTCTCTCGTTTTATCTCTTATCTCTCTCTTCCCGGCCATGCATTATGTATAATACATCACGTTATTGGTTCCCTCAGTGATTCTATCCCCTTGTACACGTTCTTGGTATATCTCGGGGCAGGGGTGCGAGCAGACAAGACACGAGAGGGATGGAGGATTTTCCTCTGCAGTCTCGTTTACGGAAAGCCACGTATAGTTCGATGTATAAGGCGGATATAAAAAAAAAAAACGAAAAAAAAATGAAAAAAAAAACGAAAAAAAAAAAAACTACGCGTTCGACAGCCTAGCAAAACACAAGCAACGAGAACCGATAAATAAGAAGAACGTGGTCAGCATGCCGAGATCGCCTATTCCAGAAAGTATCGGAATGATGGAGAGTGAAAATACTGGCCTTTTCAAGTACATTTGGCATTTTCGTAAACTTTAATTGAATAACTCAACCTTCATGAAAAATGAAGATGGTAGGATTGGAACGTTTTAGAAACATCGGGTGTTTATTGAAAATAAAATTGTTTAACGATTACAAGATTGGACGTTGCTGGCATTGGTGTTGATTAACGAACTCTAACAAACCCAAACATTGTAATTCATTGATTTACAGAAAATAAGATTGTTTGGGTTTGTTTGGGTTTGGAAATTGAAAAATTCGTACTTAATTCTCGAATCATCCTGCAGATAAACAAACGAACCCAAACAAAACCAAACAATAATTAATATTAATTAATTCATAGAAAAACAAGATTGTTTGGGTTTGTTTGCGTTTGTTCGGGTTTGTTTGGGTTTGGAAATTGAAAATTTTGTACTTAATTCTAGAAACGTCTTGCAGATGGCCAAACGAACCCAAACAAAACCAAACAATAATTAATATTAATTAATTCATAGAAAAACAAGATTGTTTGGGTTTGTTGGCGTTTGTTCAGGTTTTGAAATTGAAAATTTTGTACTCAATTCTCGAATTATCTTGCAGTTGACCAAACAGACCCAAACCCAAACGAACCCAAACATCAATATTAATTGATTCACAGAAAACAAGATTGTTTGGGTTTGTTTCCGTTTGCTTGGGTTTACTTCGGTTTATCTGGATTTGTTTGGGCTTGGAACTTGAATATTTTGTACTTCATTCTCGAATCTTGTTGCACACGAACCCAAACAAACCCAAACAAGATTGTACTTTTCAAACAAAACGAACGAACGAAGATCCATCGAAAAAGATCGAGACAAGAAGAAAAAAAATAAGAAAAACGTGGGATCGGTAGAAAGAGAAAGTTGCAAAGAGAAAGAGACGGAGAGAAATTTTTCGCAAGTGGAAGGGTCACATAACTCAAAAGCGTTACCTGAATCATGGTCTCGCTTCGCACCCTTAAGGAGTGCGCGTTGTGGATGTTTCAATTTCCTTCAGGCGCAATCTGATTCCGTTGGTCCATTCATTGGACCAGCCGGTTCTCCGTTTGGCTCGAGTGTACGAAAAAAAAAAAAAAAAAAAAAAAAAAAAAAAAAAAAAAAAAAAAAAGAACAAAAAAAAAAAAAAAAAAAAAAAAAAAAAAAAAAAAAAAAAAAAAAAAAAAAAAAAAAAAAAAAAAAAAAAAAACGTTACCATCGTTATTTGGCATCGTTTCAACGACGTTTTCCAACCAAATTCCAAATCCAAATTTTTTTGTTTTTTTTCTTCATTTTCGTAATTTTGTAAAAAATTTCGTAAAAATCCACCAAATAAGACTTTTTGAAAAAAGAAAATTGAATAAAAAATTTTGGGAATAATTGTGTGTGTGTGTTTTTTTAAAACTATTTGGAACGCTTTCAACCCAAACAAAAAAATAAACAATATAAAAAAATTCTTGAAAAAAATAAAATGGAACAAAAATTGAAATCCAAAAAGAGAAAAAATATTTTTAAAAATCGAAATCTAAGGATAGATGTGGCACGAGAAAATAAAAAATGAAAATGAACGAAAAGGCCCCGGGTGAAGCGGTCGCTGTCGCGGGATCGGAGATCTTGGAACGATTGGCGTAACGCACAATTTGGATCATGATCGAGGCACATATCGATCCCGTATCGCTGGGAGGGCTAACGTGGAAGAAGAAGAGAAGGGCTTTTATCGTTCTTCGGGTGATGCTAAATTACTCAGCGTTGGGAAATGCAGTTGCGATTTTGCGAGAATAAACCGTGAAATTATTGCAACATATATATATATATATATAAACATTTAAATTCGAAAGGAAGGATTCGGTCCATTTATGCCGATTATTATTATTTTTTATATTTATTATGATAAAAAAAAGGCAATATATATATATATATATTAAATTTTTTCTTTTTGAAAATCGAAAATAAAAAATTTGCTTTTATAAATATTAAAAAAAAAGCTATATATAAATTTTCAAATTTCTTAAAAATATTTATATCTTTCCAATTTTATTGTTTTTAAGAAAACAAATTTTTTTCCTTCAAAAAAGCATAAAAACTTCTAAACTCCTTAAAGAAAACCTTTTTTCAAACCCAAACAAACCCAAACCTAAACCCAAACCCATTTTTTTTCATTTTCATTATAATATAAAAAATAATAATAATCGGAGTAATCAGACTACATGAACCGAATTCTTTTTTTTCGAAACTAAATCTGATCTGTTTTCTTTGGTGAGTTTTTTTTTCATTTTCGAAAAACTTTTCGTCGATGTTTCCGGGATTTTGTCAGGATTCGCCATTTTGAGTTTCCGCGAAGCCAAATGCCGCGCGATCGATAATAATAATAATTCATAACTCCGCTTATCAATCGCGAGGATTGGTTCCCGATAAGAGCCGATAAGAAAAGTAAAGAAAAAAAAGAAAGGCGTGAGAGGATGGGGGCGAGGTTATTCAGAGAGGGTGTTGTCTACAATATCACCAGCTGTGTAGTCTAGAGCCCATACGTCGATCGAAGGTACGAGCATATACGACGAGGACACGCGCCGGCACGTGCTTCAAAGCAAGCTTGGGTTCATATACGACGCTTGGAATTGACGACGCCACACATAAAGACGACCGCGGGCGTCATCATCGTCGAGCGAGAGAGGTCAACGCTTTAACTTCGTTCCCACCAATTGGGCCGGATTAACACCCGTAATAAATCCCTATTAAGGAACATAACCTCATTTCTCGAGAGGGAAGGATATTTGCAGAGCTCGGTACTTGTTGCGCAGATTTCTCGAATCGTCCCAATAACGACCAATTCGCAACGATTCCTTTTTCCCATTTCGATCTGGTATCGGTATTATCGTCTAAGTATTAGTAAAACTCTGATTTATTAAAATCCGAGTTTGGGTTGAGTTGAAGATTTCAGTTTAATCGATGACGTCACTAAATGAAGAATCGATTGGATTCGTAATGTCAATTAAAAACGATAGATAATCGACTTTTGGTAAAATCGTACCGGAATTAGTAAATAATTGGGTCGGCCATTTTGAATTCGAATGTTTTCGTGGATGTCGGTTTATAATCAAATTCCAGAGATCGAGTTACATTTGGATACCGATTTTAGCTAGGTTCGGTTAAAATCTACGGATTCTACGGTCGGCCATCTTGCAACCGCCATTTTGTAGCGAACGTTGGTTTGTATGTATACTCGAAGACGCGAAAGCTGGATATCGAGTTTCGTTGAGATAGAATAGAAATTAACGAATTTTTCGGTCGGCCATCTTGAAACTATCATGAAGTGAATATTCATGTATATTCGCGATCAGCTATATCAATAACAGGTAGATACCGATTTTCGTTGAAATCGGCCATTTTCGAATGCTTCGGTCGGCCATCTTGAAACGGTTATTCGAAAGATGAAACTCTGTGTAAATTCAGATTCACAGATGCAAGTAACGGTTAGATACCGATTTTCATCGAGATCGATCAAAACCTGTCGTTTTGTCAGCCATCTTTAAATCGCCATTTTGAAATCGTAATTTCACGAATTTCAATTCGATTATGGTAAAATTAGTTCTTTATTTAATTTTCATTGAAACCGGATAAAAATACGGATTTTTCAGAGCGGCGCTCGAGTCCGCCATTTTTTAAAAAATATTTTCCGATTTTTGTTTTCAATTTGGACGAAAATTGATAATTAAAAATGATTAGGATTTTAATTTTCAAAAAGTGATGTTTTGGTCATTTCGCGTCTCCGAGACTTCTTCGAATTACGTCATTTTACCTGCCAATTAATACCCACCCACGCAACGATTAACTAATTGGATTCGAAGGTTCCGTCGGATCGAATCGATTCGCGCAATTTTTGTATCAGCCTACACGGGGCGACGCAACGATGCATGTTTTTTTTATTTTCAACGAAAGAGAACCTCACACGCGGACACACTTCGTGAAACGAATAAACGCGTTTGCGCCAAAACTGTACAATGAATTCTGTCGTGCACAAAAGTAGCGGAAAACGTGAAATGACTCCCACGATTTCCGCACTGCGACAAGCAGAATCGAGTGAATTACGTTTCAACCGGTATTTAGAGACCAGGAAAAGACCAGAAGAGCGTGGCAGATTCAATCGCGTTAATTCGAGCTAATGATGAATTTTTTATTTGATTTTTTGGTCAGATAACATTTTTCTTTTCTTTTGGTAATTTTAAAGGAACTTTTAGTAACTTTTAGTAACTTTTAGTGACCTTTAGTAACTTTTAGTAACGTTAAGAAAATAAATGTTATTTTTTTCGTATTAATCGTACCCCAAAGCGAGTCCTACGCCGTGTCTAATAAATCTCTACATTTTTCAATGACTCGTTTATAAAAGCGACGCCATTGGTGACGTTTTTTACCAAAAGTTTTAACCACCTTTCCAAGAATATTGAATTCAACAATTTTCTCGATAAAATTCGTCCTCCGGTACTCTAACCTAACTTTCGAGATCGCAACTTGGCGGCCATGACAGTTCGACACTAGCGCCACGTGTTGTCAGAATACGACGCGTTTCGATATCGTTTTTTTCCAACGATCTTTTTATTTTTATATGAATACAAAGTGTAAGACTTACCAGAAGCGTTGGCATTTCCGGTATTGATGGCGAGGGTGACGACGAAGAGTATAACGAGGTTGAGGACGTTCAGGATACCGGTGACGGGCCTGCCGGCTGGTTCCCGACGATTCCGGGTAAAACCCATGTTACGGTTTCCACGGGTGGTTCTCGCTATTATTCCTATACACAGCCGTCTCGCGGAGGACGCGAACCGCCGCTCTTTTTGTCTCCTTCCCCTTCCCCCGTTTGGGGGCGACACTGATCGTACAATTCCCGGTACAAAAAAAATGCACACACTCGTCGGCCGATTTTTCTCATATCTCACGGCGCAGCCTTCTCGATTCTCGATTGTTCACCTCGTCTCGATTGTTTACCATTTTTGGTTCGATTCGCTCGAAACAAAAAAAAAAACGAACGCAACGCACCGTACACAACGTATCACAGGTGAAGAAGAAACGTCAACATGCGCGAGCCGAGACGCGATGCTGTTCGAGTTCGTGGATACAGAGGGCGGAAAAGTTTCATCGCGTGATCGTCACGCCGTACTCGATCGATGGTCCTCGCGGTCGCGAGTGATCCAACGCCCGACGATAATAGTTACGATTATCCATCGCGTTCTTTACGTAAAAAAAAATAACGAAACGCGATTATTTATCATTCACGCGCGATCGTGAGTTTCTCCTAGATACGTTTCGTCGTAACGAAGCGGTGAACAGAGGTGACGATTTGGCACGTGAGCGTAAACAGGTTTACTCGTTCAACTTTCCGAAGATCGCGACGAAAAAGTCGAAGATTCACTCGAACGTTCGAATAAAATCGTTTGGCTCTTTGTAAA
>JAPYZJ010004755.1:0-20486 GCA_030522765.1 Ophioninae sp. B BG-2022a
CAAACACACCAAATAAATCTCCATCGCATAAAAGAAGCCTACTCTACGACCTTTTGAAATATCGTGATTTCTGAGATTCTGGAAAAGTGGCCGGGAAAGTCGAAAAATATTTTTTTCCGTTTTTAAACTTTTGAAAGGGTCTATTTAATCAGAAATTTTTCGCTGATTACGAATATGCCCGAAAGTTTGCCGAAAGTGTAAAATTAGACTGGGGAAATGCGAAAAACCTTTCTAGAATATTTTTTCGACACTTTTCCCTAGAAATGGAGAGTTCAATGCGAACCAAATTGTGGATTCATCTTCAAGGTATAAAAATACATCGACATGGACCTGCAATATGACACTAAACGTCTAAATATAATAATTATTTCGAGGCTAAACCCACTAAAAGGGCGCGCCTGATTGGCTGCCTTTAAAAATTAATAACGATTCAGGGGTTGATCCGGGAACTATGAATGCTTAAATCAAACAGTATATATATATGTATATAAGAGACGAAAAGACGCGGTTAACATTGCACGCCCTATGAATCTGCAAATTACGTATATTTATAGATGTTCCCAATTAGGGCTAGTCTCTCGTTGATCTTTCTCTCTGTTTCTTTCTCCTTTTCTCTCTCTCCCTTTCTTACGATTTTTCGCCCCCCTCCTCCTTCCTCCTCCCGCTCCCTTTTTCTTCCCTGCTGGATATTTTTTTCACTCTCCATGCGGCGTTCTCCAGTTCCAATGTTTGTGTTATCCGCGGGAACACGTGTTCCCGTAATTATATACGATGAGCAACAAGAGTCACGTGTTCTTGGGAGATGAGCGATTGTACGAAAAGTAGCCCTCGAAACTCTTTCGCGTTCGTATACGTCGCAGATGGCGTACTACGTGGATAAATTATCTCGAGACTAGCTTTCGACCGCGATTTCGCCCTCGAGGATTTCGAAACTTTTATTTACTTGCAAATCCCTTAAGGAATGATTTTTTCTGAAATAATCCCCGGCTGGTTCGAATGCAGAAATCTGTTTGATAAGAAAAAATCACGTGTCGCAATTTTCTTCCTCGACTTCCTTCTGACGTATCCATTTTTTTTTTGTTTTTTTTTTTTTTTTTTTTTTTTTTTTTTTAACCCTAGATAGATAACCATGTTTGAGTGAGCATTTTTTTGGATTTTGTGTATATTAGATTTTTCAATGTGATATTATGTCTTAGTCTATGTAATTTTATTGTGAGTAAATAAAAAAAAATTCTTCATATTTATTCATATTTTTATATGAATAAAAATAAGAAAAATTACAGAGTTAATTCATATTTTTATTAGAAAAAAAAATTAAAGAACAAAACAAGGTACTTTTTACTTAACAAAAGTTTACAATTTTTCAAAATCGATTACGTGTCGTTTCGACGTAGGTTATCTATGAAGGGTTAAAAAAAGGGACGAAGGGAGTTTGCAAATGCCTAGAGGCAAGTGTCGAGACAGAGAGGGGAGAGGAGAGGAAGTGAAAAAAAAAAGGAGTGAGACCGCTTATACGTTTTAACGACAGGCCGAGTGTCCCACCGTGCTCTCGACCGGAAACTCTCTCCTCTTACTTTTTGAAGACCTGACCGTTGAGCACGTGCACAACGGGAGAGATCCCTTCCTTTTTTTTCCTCTTACTCTTCGTACGGTTTATGCCGAATGTTCCATTCTCGTCGCGCGTGCGAACGACGCATGTGCGGGACTATTAATCGCCAGGAAAGTGCGTTGGAGGGGTTACAACGAAAGATAACAAAAAAAAAAAAAAAAAAAAAAACGAAACGAAAAGCGTACCGAGCTACCGGATGTTATTTGCATCCGGAAAATAAAAGTGCAGATATACGTACAACACGGTGGGAGAACGAGCACTTGACTCGACAACGCGGATAAAACTCTCGTCCACTTTAAAGTTGCGAGCTATTGAGTATACACATTGAATACAGGGTGATTCGTGAAGGGAAGTCCGAAAGAAAAATTTAGACGTCTCAGATATACTTTTTGCAAAAAAAAAAATTAAGTATTCTTTCGTTTTTGTGTATTGTCCACATTTTTTTAGTTCAAAGAATTTATTTATTTTTTATTGTCATTTTTTGGTTAATTTTCTCGGAAATGTTTTCTTCTTTTTTTTTTACCAACGATGGAATTGTTTTACTTTTTTTTTTATAGGATTTTAGAATATTTTTGGGATTTTCTTTAAAATTGTTTTTTAATTTTTTCCAACGAGGAGAAAATTAATTATTTAAATATATATATAACCTTTAAGATGTTTGAACGTATTTAAAATTGACACAAAAAAATTACGATTTTTTGGAAAATAAAGTAATAAATGCGTCGAGCTTCGGTAGTTTTTTTTTTACTTGGATGAAGGGAGTGAAGCAAACTCGAAAAAAAAAAGTGAAATGTAATATTCCAGAAGTGGCGAGTATTTGTCATGGCTTCGGAATTTAAACGTGACGACGCAGCAGCAGACACTCAAACTAACCTCTCTCAAATGGTTCGTGAAAAATAAGACGGATGAAAAACTCGCTCACAGAAAAATGGATATCTCGTTAACCCGGGGACGATAAGTGTACGAGAGTGATAATGGAAAACGAGGGAGCGAGGGTGATCAACGAAATTATCTAACGAGGTTTCAGAAGCCAGATTATCGACCCACAACTTAGGGAGAGGGTAAAAATGCTTTCGAAAATGATAAATTGTACGTTTCTCGAAATTTTTACATATTTCGAGAAACATCATCGAAAGTAATGACTTCAATTCTTCGAGAAAACAAAAAACAAATCGAGTCAAAATTATTTCTTTTTATGGGGAAAAAAGTAAAAATAATTTTTTTTTGCACGCCTCAAAGCGATTTTGTGAAAAAAGTATCCTCTTACAAAATATTGTATTTCAGCCTTGGTTTGGTTTTGTTTTGAAAAAGCACACTTGGACGAGAAAAAAATAGTCACACGTGTGACTAAAATTTTCGAGTCCTCGAGTACGTGGACTTTTTTTTTGAAGAAACGAGAGAGTAAGGAAAACGAACGGTTCTCGAAATGTGTATGGTGGAGTCATTCGTTTGGAAAAGGCATTTGGGACGTGCAACCAGTCCTTTTGGCTCCAAAGTTCTCAGGCAATTGTTTACGTCATCCGGGATATTTCTGTCTGGTGTTGAGGGCACGAAACCTTTACAATTTAGTCAAGACTGAGAATAGCCAGACGGCCCAATGACACGGCTCTTTTCCAGACTCTTCCCCCCCTCTCTTTGTTATAATTATTATATTATTTCACTTATTATTATTATTATTATATATTATATATTATAATAATATATAATACAATATAATATAATATAATATAATATAATATAATATAATATAATATAATATAATATAATATAATATAATATAATATAATATAATATAATTACCGGCGAAAAATATTAATATATTTTTAATTATATAATATATATAATATAATTATATTATATTATATTATATTATATTATATTATATTATATTATGGATTTTATTATATATTATTATTACCGTTATTATCATTATTGTATAAACTCTATTTTTTATTGTTTTTATTTGAGAATTATTTATATTACTGTAACTATTAGGTATCCATTATTGGCCGAAGGTATATTGGAGCATAATAAATTAATCATCATCATCATCATCATCTTTTTTACTCTTTCTCTACGAGATGAAATTTCATCAAGTTCAGCGAGAACACGTTATTTTTGGTATTTGGTAAGAACAAAAAAACAAAGATACGAGTCATAATAATGAAGCACTTACTCGTTCGACACGGTGCAAATTCTCGTACGGTCGTGGTATTCGTTACGAAGCATGTACCAACTGGATCTCTCTGATTGCCAAAAGCTAAACCGTGACTGTCGTTCATGACGTTATAGCCGGGTCCAACTCCGAAGAAAACGTATCTCGGGGCGCAGGCCTGCAAGCATTGAGGATAAACATAATGTACATCAATATTAAAATTGTTAAACTTTTTTTTTTGCATTTGTCGATAATCGTTGATAGCGGTTGAATTTTTGAATAGGGTTTGTTTACTGAAAGTATCGAACGAAATGACGAAATAGTGAAAAAAAAAAACGATTTTTTTAACATCATCATCAACAACATCAAGTAATTCTCGAAATATCACACCAGCCCCAAATTTTCGTTGCTTTTCTCTATTTTCTTCGCGATGTCCTTGTTTTCCAAACGATTTCAATTAATAAATACTAATTGGCTGAAAAAGAAGGTTTTTTTTTTTCACCAACCGTTTTCCACAACGAAAAGAGGAAATTTGGCAATTTTTGGATTTGTTAATTGACGTAGTAGCTTAATGAAAACATTGATAACGTAATTCTGATACGTTCGATTTTTTGGCGATGAGCTTTTCTTGGGCAAATTATTGTGTAACGATCGGATGAGACGAAGGACGAATGACACGGATTCGATATATTCCTTTTGTATATTTTTGTGTTTTTTGTACTTTTTTGTATTCTTTTGTATCTTTGTACTTTTTTGTATTTTTTTTTACTTTTTTGTACTTATTTGTATTTTTTGTACTTTTTTGTACTTTTTTGTACTTTTTTGTACTTTTTTGTATTTTTTGTACTTTTTTCGTATTTTTTTACGTGCTTTCTTTTCTCGTTGAACGTCACGACGATGACCATGACTCTCATGCTCGAGGGCTATTATGAACGTACCTTGTACGTAGTGCACTTCACCGTGTATTATAATTTATGTGACGTGGCTTCTTCGTCTGGAACGAGAGGCCAGAGAGAGCGAAAGATGATACCTGGGTTTTACATATACGTATAGAAATCGCGTATCCTGTAGGATTAAAGTTAGAGGGGAGGATGCACCGAATGAAAGCCAATGGAAAGTAAAGCGGAAACAGGCTCACGAGGGCATTGTAATATCTCCATCAAGCTTATCAAATTCTCGCTATAAATAGTCCACGTTTCCCCATTTCGTAAGGCATTCTCGATATAGCGAATTTATTTTCGGTCATCCACTCGCTTTTCATCCGTATAAAAAAAAAATACCAAGGGTTCCGTACAAATTTGTAGGTTACATATAAATAGTTCAGAAATCCAGTTTTGGTAGTTTTTCCGAGTTTTTGAAAGATTCAATTACAAATGTATAGTTTTGAGATTTTTTTTCAATTATCAATTCAATTATCAATATTTTTATGCAGCCTTGTACATTTAAGGGACTTTCACAAAATTGGTTATAATTATATAATTATTATCAATAATTAATTTCCATTCTAATAATTAAATTCGATTATAAATATTAATAAATTTATAATAATTAAATTCAATTATAAATATTTTTATGCAATCTTGTACTTTTAAGGGGGTTTCACAAGATTGTTTATAATTATATAATTACTATTAATAATTCAATAAAATAATTAATATTTTTATGCAACATCGTACATAGCTTTGTACACAAATGTGGACACATAAATCCCTCAGACACTCGTGGTATGTCCGCCGACGACTAAATTAGAAAAAAATCAAGTTTGCAGTAGAAATGGAAGCAATAAACATAAATTAACAAGAGCATGCAAAAAAGTACGAAGAATGAAAAAAAAAAAAAAAACAGCAGAGCAGAAAAGAGACAGGCAACGAATGTAAATTCGTCATTAAGTGCTCGTTGACTTCTGCTGAGGAAGAAACGACGTTCCGAGCCTCCCATTAGGTACATTCTGTTTTGTTATTTTTCGCACGATCGTTCGCGCCAAAGTTGCATCTCGTGAATCATCGTTGGTGCATCGTCCGATAAAGAGCCTTGTAATACCGTCAATCAATTAGCTTCGAACGGTAACTGGAAGTGATGATCGGGCAATTATCGATGTTAGCCTAAGCAATTGGTAGAATTTGCTTGTCTCTCATACCAATTGAAACAAACCCAAACAAACCCAAACAAACAGTATCAACTACCATTATTATTATCCTTTTTTTTTTCTTTGACGTGAAAACAATGGGCTTTCATTGTCGATCGTCATTTTATTATTTCCAGTTTTATTTTATTATCAGCTTTGCTCGCTGGAGTTATCATTAAAATTCTTGCTATCTATTGAAATTCCTCGTTTTGGTTCGATTGGATTCTGCTGTATGTGGCGATTTTCAACTGCTGGAATCGACCCGGTTTACAATGGCACAATCGTCAGAAGGCTCTTACAGATGCGCTCGAAGCTTATCGCGACCCCTTCGCACTCAATTTGATAACATTGTTTGGGTTTGTTTGGGTTTAGCGTGTAATGCTCCGAGAATCTTCTTTTTCTCTTCTTTACGACCATTGCTGGCGCCAGAAAAGGGTCTTCGGACTGCGCTCCAAAAGTACCGAAAAAACGCTTTTTCTACGAGAAAATTGTGATAATTTTTCTCAAACGTCACTCGAGTGAAAAATTTCATTTGGCAAATGATTTTTCATTGCGCAGTTGAATTACTGGACAAAATATTAAGGGGGAGGAATAAAGGGGAGAAAGTTAATCGCCCTTAAACCAAACAAAGCCAAACGAACCCAAACAATAATTTTTGTCGAAATGGCTATTTTGATTCGTCAGAGCTTTTGAAAGGAGATCGTGAGGATTTAAGGGGGAGATAGTGCGGTGCTTTCAATCTCTTTCGGACTCGACATTGTTGATCTCAATGCGGATCGCAGAAAGAGAGAGAGAGAGAGAGAGAGAGATAGAGAGAGCGATAAATAGAGAGATAGGGAAAGAACGGAAAGAGAGACAAAGATAGAGGAACGAG
Organism: Ophioninae sp. B BG-2022a; assembly: GCA_030522765.1. Lineage (NCBI taxonomy): Eukaryota > Metazoa > Arthropoda > Insecta > Hymenoptera > Ichneumonidae > Ophioninae sp. B BG-2022a. The sequence goes on from JAPYZJ010004755.1 coordinate 6,764, forward strand.
GGTAAATTGAACGTAACGACAGAGCGTTTGTTCGAGGCTCTTTCGGACATCGTATTATTCTCGTTCGTCAGCGTGTCTTTGCCGTCACGTAGAGGAGTCCAGCTTGCGCCGGTTGATGAATAAAGTAGCCAAAATAAAAAAATAATAACGATAATAATAATAATAATAATAATAATAACAATACTGATAATAATAATATCAATAAAAAAAAAAGCTAAGTCCAAAGATAATAAAACGAATTAAGGAGCGAGACTGCTCGGAGAATCCGAATAGCGGCAATTTATCCATTGCGCTAGTTGAGCTCAATCGAGCAAGGATATATAAAACCTCGACACTGACGTACGAGACGGACAACTCGCGTCGATGGACAAGTTGAATTTATATAGCTGGGGTGTACCACTGGCGACCCTGAAATCTACGTGCAACGCGAGTAGAGAGAGAAAGAGGTGGGGGAGATTGGGTCAGATAGGAAGGAAGTTCAACCTCTTGCTCTGATTGCTGAAATTAGTCCAACGAAAAAAGAAGGAAAGCTCGATTTGAAGAACTTGAAAAACTTGAAGAACTTGAAAAACTTAAAGAACTTGAAAAACTTGAAGATCTTCAAAAACTTGAAGAACTTGAAAAACTTGGAAAGCTTGAAGAACTCGAAAAACTGGAAGAACTTGAAAAACTTGAAAAACTAGAAGAACTTGAAAAACTTGAAGAACTTGAAAAAGTCGAAGAACTTGAAAAACTTGAAGATCTTGAAGAATTTGAAAAACTTGTAAAACTTGACGAACTTGAAAAACTTGGAAAACTTGAAGATCTTGAAGAATTTGAAAAACTTGTAACTTGAAGATCTTGAAGAATTTGAAAAACTTGTAAAACTTGACGAACTTGAAAAACTTGGAAAACTTGAAGAACTCGAAAAACTGGAAGAACTTGAAAAACTTGGAAAAATAAAAGAACTTGAAAAACTAGAAGAACTTGAAAAACTTGAAAATCTTGAAGAAGTTGAAAAACTTGTAAAACTTGACGAACTTGAAAAACTTGGAAAACTTGAAGAACTCGAAAAACTGGAAGAACTTGAAAAACTTGAAAAACTAGAAGAACTTGAAAAACTTGAAGAACTTGAAAAACAAGAAGAACTTGAAAAACTTGAAGAACTTGAAAAACAAGAAGAACTTGAAAAACTTGAAGAACTTGAAAATCAGGACAAAACTTGCGAAGAGCTTATCCGACATTGTTCGTCCTTCCAAGGTCCTTTCAAGGTCATATTTGATTGTTCCGAACCATCACAATAATTCGATCCGTCAGAACGTCAAATATAATCTTTGTTTTTGTTTTGTCGGACACCCTGTATGCGAACATAACCATGCAGGCGCAAAACGTTAAGTATTATATCTCATTTCCGATCTTCGAGTTCTCGTGTTTCTCAACGTGAAAGATTGAGAGAAACTGCCGCTGCGCGATCTTAACAGCTGCTCGTGGTCTCCGAAGGGAATCGACGAACGCAGCCGCATCACTCGGACGGCAAAAGAGCTCATTCGCGTCAGAACTAAGCGCCGTCGTGTATTGAGTTCCCGAGGTAAATCGATTTGGACGTCGCCACTGCGAGAACACGCGATGTGCAGCTGCGATCGAACGTTTTTTTTTTGTTTTTTGTTTTTTTGTAAATGCGTTTGATCCGTAGATCGACCGCCGGCAAATGAGCGCGTGTAACGAGCGCTGATACGTCTTCAGCAATCGCTGATACCTCTCGGTTAGTCGCTATACAAAAGTACCGATGCACTTTAATTAATCATTGTACGACGTTTGTTCAAAGAATAAGGTGACTTTTTATTTTTCTTGAAAATTATTTATTTATTAAGTAATTTATCTGTATTTTGATATTTATTTATTAGTTAATATCTATTTTTATATTTATTTATTAATCAATATTTACTTTAATATGAATTTATTAATCAATATCTATTTTTAGATTTATTTATTAATCAGTCTCTATTTTGATATTTATTTATTAATCAATATCTTTTTTTATATTTTTTTATTAATCAATATTTACTTTAATATGAATTTATTAATCAATATCTATTTCGATATTTATTCATAAATCAATATCTATTTGGGTATTTATTTAAAAATAAATTCAAAAATAAAAAATAAATTTTAGTTATTTTTTTAAAACATTTAGGAAATTAAAAAAAATTCTTAATTCTTGAAAAAGCGGAGTACCTTTCCGCGGCCTCATTTTGTAGGTGAAAATTATTACTGCGTTTTGCACACTTGGTACTTTTTATTATATGCTGTCGCGATTCCCCGTGAGAAAAAAAAAGCTCGAGCGCGTGCCTTTTTCGATGGTAGTTTTTTTTCGAGGCTGATTTTTTGTTCCGTGACGAATTCATAGTAGATCGGTCTCCTTCTATAATTGCAGAATTCTCCCTTAATGTCTTCAGTTGGCTCGTATTTTCTCTCTCTCTCTCTCTCTCTCTCTCTCTCTCTCTCTCTCTATCTCTCTCTCTCTTTCTCTTATTCGAACAAGGATTATTCCTCTTCCTCCAGGCACATGGAGAAAGAACACCGAAGTTCCAAAAGACATCTCGATTTTCACGCTCTGTCGAGCACGTGTGTGCTCGCCCAAAAGGCGCTCGTAAAAAAAAATATATGCCAAGGAGCACATCCTTTCTTTTTTCTTTCTTTCCTCGCAACAGCAATAATACCAATCGTTATGGGAGGGAACGGTCAGCGAAACAAAAAGCAACGATTGCACCCCATAAAATTTCTTTCCTCAGTACTTTTGTTAGTTCGTTTTTTCGTCTGCGTTCGTTTTTGGTTTCGTGGTGCGTTTTTCGAGCACTCGTTTGAACCGTAATTTCTCAAGTATTAAACCTTTTTATTGGAAAATAAATGTATTTTGAAAATTTGATTAAAATATAAATGTTTTTTGGAAGTTTTATTGGAAAATAAATGTTTTTTGGAAATTTGATTGGAAAATAAACGTTTTTTTGGAAATTTGATTGGAAAATAAATGTTTTTTGGAAATGCTATTGGAAAATAAATGTTTTTCGGAAATCTTATTAGAACATAAATGTTTTCCAATAAACATTTTGATTGGAAAGGGAAAATCGAAAATGATTAAATAATTATTTTTATTATAAATAAAAATTGAAAATAAAATAAGTAAAAATTTTAATTACATTAAATTAAAATTAAAATTAAATAAAATTAAATTTAAATTAAATAAAAATATATAACTTATATTTATTGGAAATTTTATTGAAAAATAAATAAATTACCCCATTTATTTATGAATTCTACAGATACTGATCCTCGATTTTTCTTTGAAAGGTTAACCGCGGATGAGAAAGTGAATTTCGAAAAATTGTGAGGTTACGTCGATATCCTTAGGGCGACTGGAAGAAAAAGGGTAAACGCAATAGGAGCTGCCGGAGCTCACACCTCGCGATGTGGGCCACCGAGCTTTTTCGATGGAAAGCTATTTTGAGCTGGCAAATGAGGTCATCTCGTTGTCGGAACGATGCACACATCCGATCGCCATGGCGTAACTTATCCTATGCCAAAACGTCGAAGAGTGTATTCACCAGCTACACGGGGGATGCTATTAATTTAATTGAGAGGAGGCTCGCACGAAGGCGGATTCGAGGAAGACGCGATCGAAATGGGTATTGATAATCCAATTTTTTAATTGGATATACAAAGCCTATGGAAAGAATAAGAAGCCTATGGAAAGCCTATAAAAGCTTTAGTCTATAAAATATAGGCTGATACTCTGATAGCTTGGCAATTGTCAAGAGTAAATTGACCACGAAAAATTCGTTTATTTTTACGATGGAAAAAATCAAATAGCCAAAATGAAGAAACCCATAAGGGTTAACCCAAATCACAAGGGTAAACCCAAACAAACCCAAACAAAGCCAAATGAAGAAAACCATAGCAGTAAACCCAAACAAACCCAAACCATACTGGTAAACCCAAACAAACCCAAACAAAACCAAATGGAGAAAACCATAGCAGTGAACCCAAACAGACCCAAACCACAAGAGTAAACCCAAACAAACCCAAACAAACCAAAATAAAGAAAACCATAGCAGTAAACCCAAACAAACCCAAACCATACTGGTAAACCCAAACAAACCCAAACAAAGCCATAAGGAGAAAACCATAAAAGTGAACCCAAACAAACCCAAACGTTCCTTCAATTTTCAAATAAAACCTGTTCCTTCATATATTTTGTTTCCTATGTAAAAGAAAGAACAATGAAATATAGTAAAGATGACGGAGTGCGAAGATCAACACATTGGCGAGAGATTCGGTGAGTCGCGTTACGATTTCGTGTACACGAGAAAGACGGTGGTGGAAACGAAATGGATATTTACGGCGGAACGTCGCGAACGCATTAGATAGAAGCCAAGAAGGTGTATGCTTTCGAGGTTGACTCACCCTCTCACAGCGTTACTGACTCATTTCATTATTTATAGATATACACAATATATACACGAGCTAATCATTATTATGGTTTATTTGGGAGATTTACCATCTTATAGATAGTTAATGCTATGTTTGTTTATTGATATTGTAAATCCACCGATAAATTATATAAATAGATATATACATATATATATCTATTTATTTAATTATTTATTTATTTATTTACTTATTTATTTACTAATTTAATTATTTATTTATTTATTTACTTATTTATTTACTTATTCAATTATTTTTTTATTTTTTTATTTATTTAATGCTATCATATTTCAGTACATTTATTATCTATAAAAATCAATTTCCATTCATTTTTTACTACCGAATTTTTGTTTGGGTTTGTTCGCACCAATACTTGGATAATTTACGAAAAAATGGAAGAAAACTTCGAAGGAACCGACGAAAAATATAAAAAAATATAGAAATTGGTATATCATCCAATAAAACTTCTAAAAAATCAATTAATCGATTTTGCATTTATATATTGTTATTATATCTAATATATAGGGTCAGGATACAAATAAAATATTTATATTGCATTTAAACGATGTCAACTTCAACACCATGAAGAAATACAATGAGCCACCCCCCCTGGACAATCCCCAATAATTCCGACTGATTATCCGGGACGTCGCGATTTGGAACTTTGAAAGATTGCATTTTTTCATGACGTATCCTTTCGCGCGTGTCAACCGGGTTAATAGAGTGGGAAGTGTTCTCAAAAGTTCTCGGGATTCTTCTTGGAGCGGAGTTATAACTGGTGCTGATATACGAACGCTGCAAACAACTACCGCTCCACCCTGGAGTCCCCCTTAACGCGAATGATTTATAATCGCACCGTGATCCGGAGACCCGTAAAGATCGCGGGGAAAAGAGAGAGAGAGAGAGAGAGGGAAAGAGAAATAAAGACGATGATAACGATGATGATATTGTTTATCATATCCCAATGTTACTTTCTGACAAAGGTACAAAATGATAAAAAATATAATAAAAATAATAAAAATTGAGTATGCCAAAAAATCAAGCAATAATAATAATAGTATTAATAATTATTGTAACTATCATAATTTAATATAATTTCATAAAATTATCTTTAATAGTAATAGTAAATAATTCATTAGTAAATCCATTAAAAAATCCATTAGTAAAATAATCATAGTTATAATCAAGTATTGTAACTATCATAATTTAATATAATTTAATAAAATTATCTTCAATAGTAACAGTAAATAATCCATTAGTAAATCCATTAAAAAATCCATTAGTAAAATAATCATCGTGTGTTAATACAATCACATTAATTAGAATCATTAATTAATTATAATCAATAATATCATAATTAAGTAAATATTTAACTTTTGTTTCGGTTGGCTTGGGTTTATATTTGAAAATATTAATGGATAATTAATAATTGATCAGCAAGATTAATTATAATTGAAAAATAATAATCAATAAAATATTAATGTCGATATAATAATCATCATAAAAATAACAATGCTATTTAAAAAGGAAACTTTTAATAAAATAATATTGAAATACGAATCATTTGATATACTATAAATATTATTTTTGTGCACCAAAAAAAAAAACCATAAAAATCGAAAATGAAATAGAAACGAACATAAAACACGCAAGGAAATTGCATGGCATGGAACGGTAAAGATGAAATAAAGATGTAGAAAAAAACAAGGATGTAATATCAAAAGAGATAACGATAAAACTAGGCCCTAATTACAATGCTTAGAATTAAGTCCAGCTAACAGCCAAGTCGTTGCAGGGTTTATTGCGAAGCTAAGATAGGGAGAGATAATGATGATGATGATATAATTTATTATGCCCTAGTCGCGGACTTTCGGGCATAAAAAAAGAGGTAACAAAAAAAATAACATAAAAACTTAAACATAAATTAAGGTAATATAAATAAGGAAAATAATAATTATTATAATAACGAAAACTAATAACAATAATAGTAATAATAATAATAAAATAAAAAAATTGTAGATAGTAGAGAGATGATGATGATGATGATACATTTTATTATGCCCTAGAATTAACTATCGAGCAACATAATAATCTTAACAAATATTGAAAGTAATACAAAAATAATAGAAAAAAAAAATCAGAAAATAATAAAAATAATACAAAAGTAATAGAAAAAAATCAGAAAATAATAAAAATAATACAAAAATAATTAAAAATTTAACAAAATAAGTACCGTAAACGGAGTTACCACAAATTACGAAAAAAATATGATAGATATGAATTAACATAAAATAATATACAATGATATAGATGAAATCAGAAGCCAGTTTACAGAAAACAGAAAATAGAAAATAGAAAAAAGAAAAACAGAAAACAGAAAGAGAGAGAGAGAGAGAGAGAGAGGTAGAAAGGATGAGTGCGGGTGGGAGGACAAGAGCGTCCGTAAAGCCGAGGTCCCCATGGGATACATTGTACGAGGTATACTCTCGTAACGAGGCAAATACTTTGCGGTTGCGCTTGTGAGTGCAGGAATAAAAAGAAACCCTCGGGAAATATTCTTCAGTGTCGCAGATGTTACTATATCATAGAGAGGGCGACGGGGAAACGAGGAGAGCGTGGCTCGAGTCCACAATCGGTTTTACGAACGAGAGAAAGAGAGGAAGAGAAGAAGCGGAAGGGGGAGGGGGAGGGGGAGTGGAGATTGGAAGAGAAGAGCGACAAAAAAGCCAACCGTTTAGCGGGCGTCGCAATTTGTCCCTCTGACAAAACACACGAAAGGAATGCGTATTGTCCAGGGAGCGTGTGGTATAATATAAAAGCTCTCTTTCTCTCTCTCTCTCTCTCTTATTTTTTTTATGGTTTTTGTTTTTGTTTTTTTCTTTGGGAATATTCTTTGTTTTTTGGTTTTTAATTAATTAGTTAATTTTCTATTGCCAGTGAAAGACTCCGTTTCCTGATTTCTCTTACTTCATTGTTACATCTATTACATCAGTATTGTTTGGGTTTGGGTCTATTTGGGCTCTTTTTCCAGTTCAGTTCTTTTTTTTTTCAGTCTATATTTAAGGTAATTTCAAGTTGTGTTGTTAGCTTGAAATGATTGGGTTAGCTGCTCTTTGATGAGAAAGGTCATCAAAGAGCAGATAACCCAATCGAACCCAAACAAACCCAAACCAAAGGCCCCCAAACAAGGGTACGTTTTGAAGGCTGCTCATTGGATAACAAAAGTCATCAAAGAGCAGTTAATCCAAACAAACCCATACAAACCCAAAACAAATGCCCCTAAACAAGCCTAGGTTTTGTAGGCTGCTCATTTATGACAAAGGTCATCAAAGAGCAGCCTTCAAAGCGAACTCTCGATTTGCAAAAGTCATCGAAGGGGAAGCCAACCCAAACAAATCCAACCAAACCCAAAACAAACCCCAAACAAGGGTATGTTTTGAAGGCTGCTCATTGATAACAAAAGTCATCAAAGAGGAAGCCAACCCAAAGAAACCCAAAACAAAGGCCCCCAAACAAGCCTACGTTTTGAAGGCTGCTCATTGACAACAAAAGTCATCAAAGAGCAGTCAATCCAAGCGAACCCAAACAAACCCAAAGCAAATGCCCCCAAACAAGCCTACGTTTTGTAAGCTGCTCACTGATGACAAAGGTCATCAAAGGCTACTTATTGATGACAAAGGTCATCAAAGGCTGCTCATTGATGACAAAGGTCATCAAAGGCTGCTCATTGATGACCTTTGTCATCAAAGACCAGCCTTCAAAGCGAACTCTCGATTCGCAAAAATATTAAGCTCCGTCTACGGCCACACAGTCGCCAAAGCTACACGTGTCCTCCAGCCAACGTCCGCCAACGTATTCTTTTTTTTTTTCTCTTCGAGTCCGCCTCCGCTAGTCCCCCGAAAGAGCCCGACCAGGGAATTCCCAAAAAGGTGCGACTCGCGCAAACGTTCCGATCGATTGAAATAGGTGGAGAAGCTGAAGAGATTGGAAAGTACCTTCCAATTCCTTTGAGCGGAATCCTCGCCGGAACACGGACGAGAAAAAAAGGCTGAGTACAGAAGTTCCAGGCTCCAGTGTTTCGAACATGAGATAGCGAAAGAGAAGGACGAGGATACGAGTTGCCAAAGGACGAGGAAGGTTTTGGTTGAAAGGAGGAGTGGGGGGGGGGGGGGGGGGGGAAAAGGTTTTCATACAAGGCTCTGCTTTCAGCGCGGGTCGTTCAGGTCGCGATTGTCTTTTCTACTGCGCCGCTAGTAGACACTCAAAATACGAGAGAATGCAGCCGCAACCCGACACTTTGTTTGGGTTTGTTTGGGTTTGTTTTTTCTCGGTATTGGCTTTTTTTGTCCTGGCAAACGTTGTTTGGGTTTGTTTGGCTTTGTTTTATCTCGGTATTGGCTTTTTCTTTCCTTCATCCTTTATTTCGAACCACGCGCCCTTTTAATCGACGCTTTTTATCCTTAGACTTATTCTTCTTCTTCATCTTCTTTTATTTCTTTTTTTTTTTCACCGGGAGAAACCGCACCGAGAGCCCCCCAACATTTTTATCACTTGGCACACTCGCGCCCATATTTTAACCTCTATTGTCCCTCGAAAGGACCGCGAGCTTCCTACTATCGTACTTCTCGGGATATGTGCATTTGTGCACAGTATACAGGGTGACCGCTAGAAAGTGCGCAGGAGGGAAAGAAATAAGATTTTTTTTATAGATCTCTTTGAATGTTTAAATGTTTTTGAAAAAAAAAAAGGAAATCGAGTCTAAATTAATAAATGGAATAATTTATTAATTTTTTAAATTAATAAATAGAATCATTTATTAATTTAATCATAAAATTAATAAATCATTATTAATCTTTAAATAAATAAAATTAATCGTTTTAATTTAAAATAAATAAAATTAATCATTTTTATTTAAAATAAATAAATCATTAAAAATCATAAATCATCGAATCATAAAATAAAAATGGAAATCAAGCCTAAATAAATAAAAAAGCGAAGTTTCGAATTTATTTTAGAAAAAAAAAAGAAAAAATCAATCGTAAATTAAAACAGCAAAGTTTGTAATTTCTTTTTGAAAAAAACCATACAAATCAAGGGTAAATTAAGGGAAGTATTGAATTTCTTTTTGGATGTCCAAAATGAATTCCATCAGGATATATAAAAACACATAGATACACAAATGGACCCGAGAAACGTATATATAGTGAAGCGACGAGAAAAACTGTTTCGCGGGATCGAGATTTCTCACCCGGAGGTTTGCATCGGGGCGCTTGGGATCATTTTTTTTTTTTTCTTCGCTGTTTTTTTCTGGCGATTGTTCGATCTCGGGACGTTTCAAAGTCCACGCCTACGTTCCCTCTTCCGTTTGCCCCTTTCCCTCGGTTCATCCGGCGGCGCATAAGAATTTCGTTCGTTTCCTTTTGCAGAAACAAGCTCGCGCGACATTTTTATCGTCCCGATCGGATTTGTCTTTTGGCGAATTGGGATATGGTAAGAGACGAGAGATAATCGAGTGCGCACGCGCATTTGGCAAACCAAGTTAAATTATAAACGAAGCGAAAATTCATTCCGTTTCATCTCCGCATGCGCAGGAGTTCCTTCCCCCCCCCCCCCCTCCACCCCGGCTTCCCTTAAAATTTCTTACGATTGCGAGATCCCATACAAAAACTTGGAAAGAATCACGGGAGTAAGGCTATCGCGAGTGCGGGAGGACGAAAAAAGGGACGACCGAGTAGGACCTTGGAACGTAAAACATCTGGTCGGCGAATCTACTAAGCCCCATCGCCAACCCAAATACGAGAGATGTATCGCGGTGATCGCAAGAAAGGCAAAAGGAGAAAGGAGAACAGAGAAAGAGAGGGAGAGTAATTTTGGAAAGCAAAAAACTTGAAGAATACGATAGTTCGGTTTGTTTGGGTTTGATGAAAGAGTGTATGGTAAAAATGAAAAAGTATTTGATCAAGGTATGGGAGGAAAATGGTTGCTTGTCAATGTATCGAACGACAAAATATTTGTTTGCCAAAACATCGTTGTTTGGGTTTGTTTGGTAGGGCTTGTTTGTTTGGGTTTGTTGGTTTTCGTTTGTTTGTTTTGGGTTTGTTTGTTTGGGTTTGTTTGTTTGAATTTGTTTGTTTGCGTTTTTCGTTTGTTTGGGTTTGTTTGTATGAATTTGTTTGTTTGCGTTTTTCGTTTGTTTGGGTTTGTTTGTATGAATTTGTTTGCTTGCGTTTTTCGTTTGTTTGGGTTTTTTTGTATGAATTTGTTTGTTTGCGTTTTTTGTTTGTTTGGGTTTGTTTGTATGAATTTGTTTGTTTGCGTTTTTTGTTTGTTTGGGTTTGTTTGTTTTGTGTTTGTTTGCTTTGGATTTGTTTGTTTTGGGTTTGTTTGTTTTGGATTTGTTTGTTTGAGTTTGTTTGTTCGGGTTCATATGGTGTTTGTCTGGGTTCACAGCAATGTATCGAAGATTGGAAAAAGTGTTGACACAAGTGTATTGTATCTGAGTGGCATTACTTTAAAGGAGCTAAAATAGGGTAATTCCGGAGTAGTTTGCATCAGGGATGAAAAAAAATCAAAATGTAAGTAAAATCCTTGTTATTAGCTTGTGTCTTTTTAAAATAGCGTTTAAAAAAAACCTATGGCCGACTACCCCGAACTTACCGTAGATATTGATAAATAAATAAATATTTTAAAAAAAGGTAAAATGTCACCTAATTTTTCCCACGTTTTTATACACTCACTTTTCTTGTTTGTTTGGGTTTGTTCGGGTTATCCAAATTTTTCAACAATCCTCGTACATATCAAGGTATAAAAAAATAATTTATTTATCCCTCCTTTCCCTCTTTCTCTTTTACTCGAAGACTCGCTATAAATAAATTAAAAGAGGTAAAAAAAAAAAAATAATGGGGAATATAGCGCGAGCAGGGCGGACATCCGCTTTCAAGATGATGCCTCCAGCTCATCCTCTTTGGAGAATGAGAAAAGCAAGGAAGAGGATGAGAAAGGAACGAGGCGAAGAAAAGAAGCCACTGTGAATTAAGCCAAGGGGATTGTGGAGGGTTGGGGGGGAAGAAGGGGTGGATTCCGAGACGACGAGACTTTTTCGGCATCCTTACTCACGATCTCGACAAGTCTCTGCTCCGCTGGCTTCGCCACGAATTTTTGGGACTTTGGCTTTATGTAGGACGAATCCAGTCGAGAGGACCGCAAAATCGTCTGTCGGAGATGAAGATCGTATTCCCTTGCGGACTCTCGCCGTCTCCTCTCTTCCTTCTTTCTTTACCTTTATGCGTATCGTCTTCCCACGATATAAATATACATACGATTCGAAAGTATTTCGCGTTAGGCAATTTGGCAACGGGTGAAGGATTGCTGGCAAGATTGATGGACGGAAGACCATGTTTCGAATAAAAATCGACAAATTGCAGACGCCGATTGAAGAACCCCATTGGATTTGGTATCCATATATATCTACTAACTTTGCGATATTTCGTAGGTATGTAATCAGAGAAAAACAAATTATTTTCTCAATGAAATTGTTTGGGTTTGTTTGGGTTTGGGTTCGTCATTTTTACGAAATTTATTCATCATGAGGAACCAATAAAATGTTGAGCCAGAACGAAATGTTCAGTTCATAGGTATATATAATCAATGAAAAAAAATCATTTTCTCAACGAAATTGTTTCGTCATTTTTTACGAAATTTATTCGTCATGAGGAACCAATAAAACATTGAGCAAAAACGAAATGTTTCATTATTTTATTTATTTAGTCATTTGATGCAATTAATAATTCACTAAGTGATCGATTATTGTATTTTTTAGGATTAGTGCTTTAGATTCTCGTAATAAATTTGGAAATGAAAAAATGGAAATGGAAATTAATGAAAAAAAAAAAAATGTTCAAGGAAGAAATATCGTCGAAAAATGATTCGTTGAAAAATGATTTCGTCGAAAAAAGGCCAAACGAAACGCGAGTTCGAAAAAAGGTAGGTTTTTCCAAACGCTCACAGTATTTGATACGTGACACAGAATTTTCATGATTTTTTTCCTATTTTTCAATCTGGGCGTTACTTTTTATTTATAAAAAATATTGTGAATTGTGAAATTAAAAAAAAAACCCGAAATTAAAAAAAAACGATTTTTCTAAAAAAGGCTTATAGTTAATAGTAAATATTTTTTTCTGAACCAAAATCATTATTAATCCACTGACTATTGAATAAATAATGAATTAAACATATTTTCTTTTAATTCAACATTTCCAGTTTTTTTTCTACTTAAAAAAAAATAAGGTGGGCTTTACATTGGTCAAGTACCTTCTCCGTCAAACCCTGCCAAAGAATTACCATTTTTTTTGTCACACCAAACTCTTATGGGATAAAAAAAAATCGAACAACCGGAAGTAGGTAGTCAATGGAATGGTTACAAAGCTTCGCATTCCCATTCGTCGAGTATTCGAACCGAGAGGTGGTGGCAGTTCCGGAAGACGAGTGGAATATCCAATTGCAGTAGAGAGAAGAAAGAGCACCCCCATGGGTGAGTCCCATCAAGCAGGCTCATAAAAAAGATGATGTTGCATGGGATTCGCTTATTACAGGATAGGAGCGTGAAAAGAACCCCAATAACAGGATTGGTGACGGCACGTTGCAACATTCGTGTCCACGTTCAATGACGCGAAAAGACATTTACGATCTGTCGCGTGCCGATATCTGGGGAAAAAATATGAACCACGTGCTGGATGCATTTAACGTTAGCTTACGTATCGTGGAATGAGGTTGAACCCTTATTGAGGTGGAAGCGAAGGTTGATGGTCGTGTACCGCCTACGAAAGAAATTCTATACCATCGTGATATGTCTCGAGAAGGACATGAGCACATTCATGCTCACCTCCTCGCGCCCACGTCTACATAAATATAACCTTATTTTGCCACCAGCGTGGGTTTTCCGCCAGTCTGAATACTTCGAGGATTCACTCAAATTATGGGCTTTGGGGGTCGTGTCAAGGTCACGCCAGAGAAGCGATAAATTATACTGAAAGGATGCTCCTTAAAGACCGAATGGGAAATTATCGAAAATCATGGAAAACCCAAACAAACCCAAACAAACTTGATTGGTGGTGCTGGTTTCGTTAACCTGGAGGAATATCCGAGCTACTGACTGTGACGAGACCTACTACGAATTGATTTTTACTTGAGCAAAAAAAGAAAAAAAATTCACGATGACCCAAAAACCCAAACAAACCCAAACAAACTTGATTGGTGGTGC
>JAPYZJ010004756.1:0-17864 GCA_030522765.1 Ophioninae sp. B BG-2022a
ATTTTTGGCAGAATTTCAAAGTTGGACCATCGATTTTTCCCAATTTTTCCATACATACCCCTTTGCCTCTTTTTTTGCCATTTTTCAAGTGGACTTTCCAGGAAAACTATACGAGATATCGATACGAATCCAACGCGATTATTTAAGTCAGGCAAAAACCTTTTCCAAACCCACCAAATAAATCTCCATCGCATAAAAGAAGCCTACTCTACGACCTTTTGAAATTTCGTGATTTATGAGATTCTGGAAAAGTGACTGGGCAAGTCGAAAAATATTTTTTTCCGTTTTAGCTGCCTATAAAAATTAATAACAATTAAGGGGTTGATCCGGGAACCGTAAATGCTTATATCAATCGACTCAAAATTTCACACCCAACTCCCCATTTCACGTTTTCAAGTTAGGCCCTTTTGCATGACTTTCGCAGTAGGCTATGAGCATTTGGGCTTGAGCGTCTGGTTCACGGATTCCCGTCGAGACCGATCGAAGTACACCACGAGAGAGCGTTTGTACGGCTGCCACGATGTATATATATTTTTTCTTAAGCGTCTCAGCTGACGAAACGGTCGATCGATTTTCACTGGCACTCGACTATATTTCCTGTACCTCTTTTGGTTGTTTCTTCCTTCCCTTGTATACGTAGACTTCGACGGGCTCGAAATGTACGTACACCAAGTGAGAGATGAGACCCTGCATTTAACCGCACTCCACGTTTCATAAAGGCAAGATAGAGCGACGAAAAAAAAAAAAAAAAAAATCGTAGCATGGATAGACGAGGGCAAAACCATTTTTCGGAGCTTAGAATTTTCGGGCGTGCGCACACGCTTCGCTGATTATCGCATCGCTTTCCGTTCGCTCGCACTCATCTTCATGAAAAAGCCCAGCAAACGCTGAAAACACACGGATGATACGACGTCACTTGCTCCATATTTCCCATTTTTTTACTTTTATCTTTTTTTTTCTTACAAATATCTGGAAATATATAAATGCAGGCGTTTACCATTTTTTTTCTGAAGTGTTATATGTACGTCAGTGTTTTACCTAATCGTTCTTTAAGAGCCTGGTGAAAAAGAGACGGAATTTAGAGTTTGTTGAAATCCTCCATAAAACCATTCTGATGAATTTTGATGGAATCGATCATTTTTCGAATGAGTAATAACAATTATTAAAATGCATTTTGTATGTTCATTTTGCATTTTTCTAATCTGTAGAAAAATGTAACTCATATTACGAAAATGTACAAAGAAGAGGTGTAATTTTGAGTAAATAATTATTAAATGATTAAAGTAGAACTAGAGAACTCAGCGAGTAGCAATACAATGGCAAAAGTCTGGGCAGACGATAGCAAATAAAAATTTTTTGATGTGAACTTTTAGGAATAATAAACAAATGATAAAACAAACAAATAGAAATTGATATGCTTGATAAAAAAAATATCGAAATTTGGCTATTGGAAAAGATGTTAGGAGGTGATGATAATAATCTTAGAAAAATAAACACAACAGATTTTTCCTAAAGTACATTTAAAAGTAAAAAATAATTACATAGAATATCACAATTATTTGATAATTGATTATTTTACTTACTTCACTTGATAGTCAATTAATTTCATTATTGCTTATCAGTAAGAATTATTAGTTTTTTATCAGTACTGCTTTATCTGATTTTAATTATCAATGAATAATTAAATTAATGAATTATAAAGTAAAAGAAATCAAATCCTCTCATATATATATAAAAAACCTTTATGTCCATTTATAGGGTCTCGAACACACGATCAATTTTTTATTAGCCAAAATTCAAATATACAAAAAGCTACCAAATTTGTAGTCTTCTTTAAAATCAGCTTTTACAAGGACGATTATATACGTGACCTCATTATCAACAATCACAAAATATGAACGCAGCGAATCTTTTTATAAATGACATCCGAATTATAATAAGTATGAAACCCAAAAATGAATTATGATTACTACGAAGTCCTAAAAAGAACGGATCGGTAGACCGACTATTAAAAACTTTGATGAAAGTGCAAACGATTCGGAACGAACGATATACAACTCGACACCTGTGATCGATCATTTAACCGCTGTGCACTCCCATGCATACAACTATATATCCAAGCGCCATTTTATCTCTGGTTAAATTTTATTCGTTATTACTATCATTAAGTAGTATCGATCCTGAAACTTGAAGGATTAAAGGTTTTGTAAAGCGATATTTGATATGTGTGATAGTAATCTCGATATATTGTTACTTTTATTGGTTACTGTTAAATTC
Organism: Ophioninae sp. B BG-2022a; assembly: GCA_030522765.1. Taxonomy (NCBI): domain Eukaryota; kingdom Metazoa; phylum Arthropoda; class Insecta; order Hymenoptera; family Ichneumonidae; species Ophioninae sp. B BG-2022a. The sequence continues at coordinate 2,278 of JAPYZJ010004756.1, forward strand.
TCGCAGTGACATCCGTTGACTTTTTTAATTTTTTAAACGTTTAAAAAATAAACCGTTTAATAAAAAGTTTGTATACCAAGAAATCAGGAAAATATTTGGTCTTTTTTAGCTAGGTTCGAAAAATGAGAAAATGGAAAAAAAAATAAGTAGAGGAAGAAGTAGAAAAATGGCGGAAAAGGGAGAAAAGGAATAAATGTAAAAATAAAAATATAAAAAGTAAAATAATGAAAAAAACAAAAAAATAAAAAGTAAAATAAAAAAAAATAAAAATATAAAAAGTAGAATAAAAAAAAACAAAAAATAAAATAAATATATAAAAAAATTAATACTATTGATTAAATATAATGAAAAGTTGTGTCATTTTTTGAATAACGGTCATACGGTTACAACCGGAAATGATCGGTATCTTCTCGTATGGTCAGGCAGTTTGCGACTATGGTAAACTGGAGGAGAATCCTCGAGGCAGTGGTCAGTTTTACCTTTGTGGGGCGTTTTCTCTCTCCGAACGAAAAGGCTTTTGGTTGGCCGCTAATGACCCTCTTTGTGGGTATTCGCAGCCTCGAAAGTGAACCCTAGTAGCTGGTAATACTTCGAGCTCTTCGATAATCTGTCTGTGGCTACTACGGTCTATATCCAAGATTCTCGAGGGATTATACTCGGCGAGACCATACAGTTATCCGGTAGTAGAAAATTGAGTTATTCGAGTATACTTGAGCAATTATGTAACCGGATAGAAATAAATCGTAGGAAAATTGATCATTTACGTAAAGTCGACAATTTTGCCATTATGAGCTTTGTGGGATATTAGCATAATGGCGAACTTTCATGTTTCGTGAGTATCAATTTTTCGATTCAATTTTCGATATGCTTTATATGTTTCAACCTCACGTGAATGTACTCAAATTTTTCGAGGAAAATTTATTTTGTCTCTTAACCCCTTAAAGCATGCCAAACCATACATTGCTGAGAAAAAAAAGTATTTAGATTGATAAAATGGCAAATATCGTAATTAAATAAACATTTATATCATTATAAAACATTTTCCAAGCTTTTTATGTGAAAAAGTGTTTTTTTGTTCGAACATATTTTTTATACATTCAAATAAAAAAAAGTAATTAAATTTCATCTTCATCTATTCTATTTATCTTTCTGTCATTTTTATCTATAAAAATGACAGAAAGAAAAAAACCTGTTTCATTTTAATAAATCCTATTTATATATTTTTTTCTCAGTGTGTAGATCGACCCATTATCCATTACAACTTCTGCTTCAAGGCTTAATTTCAGTTTTAAGGGTTCAAACAATCTTCAAATTATTATCATTAATATATTCATATCCCTTCTAACGTTCGATAGATAATCGACTTTAATGAACATAGAACCTCGATGGCAGTCAGTATTTTGATTCCCAACTGAAAATCACTTAATTAGGTATCGATTAAAATCACTTAATTAGGTATCCGATAAAAATGACTTAATCACTTAATCACCGAAAAAAATCACTTAATTAGGCATCCGATAAAAACTTCCTTGAAGATTAAAGGCTGGTGTCGAAATCGATGAGTTTCGTTTATTGTTGACATAAGCCTCTTACGTTTGCTTTCGTAATTGTAATTGGTGCAACAGTGATTTCGAGCGTGTCCTTTTCTCGCTCTCATCTTGAGGACGAGAAGTGGCCCTTGAAGGATTTGAATGCGTTCAACTGCGAGCTTACCTCGCTTTCAGTCGGTTCGAGCGAATTGGCTAATAGACATCGATTGACCCCCAACACATTCATACTGGATTTATCCATGCGCGTATATAGACCAGTCCACTCACAAATCCGCGTGCAACCACTGTACTCGAGCATTAGGATAAGTGAGGGATTCCTGAAGAGCCCTCAAGGATTTTCAAGTATTGGCGAAGCGCGTGTCAACCTCGAGAAGATCCTTGGTACGGTTGAACACATCTGCGCATTGCGCAGCCACGTAAGTGGTATTTCGCATAGAGCTAAATCATTTTCAGGAGACAGGACACTTTTGGATTCAAAAAGACCTGGTGAACGCACGAGTCGAGTATTTCAGCATCTCTGTCCTCTTCTCGACAAAAGCTCAAAATATCCCAAATATAGTTAACGATTTTTTTGCATTGTACGAATTTAAAGATTAATTGTTTATAATTTTTATAAACGTTCTCAATAATCATACTCAACTGTGGGTAAAATTTGAAAATATTTGATTGTCTAGAAATCGTGATATTTGTTTGGAAAAATCGTATTTCTTCTAATTTTCTATACGACCTCGTGTTTAAACATTAACGTAAATATAATAATTTTTTTTTATGGAAAGATTGTCTTGGTTCTAGCTTGAAAGATGAATTCTTAATGAATTATTTGATACCTTTCTGTATTGTTATATTTAAATATAATGAGGTAATATTCTTATAATATTAATATATTTCTATATAATTAAAGAAGGAATAATGTAGTATTAGTGTATTATTTATTATAGGAAGGTCGATGAGAAAAATATAATAATATCATAATATATATGCAGAATACTGTTATATTTGTATATTATTAGCATTGAAAAAATGCAATACTGATCTATTGCATTGTTTATTATTTTATGTAGATATTCGATAATATTATTTATCCAATGATATTAATTATTATAGAAATTACTATGATTTTATTATAGGAATATACTATATTTTTATACCCTATATTATTCTTGTTTATTATTATCTCATTATTTCGTGTACACTCTTAAGGGTTTTTAATTTTTTTCTTTTTCTCCTTTTTTTCCACTTTTTAACACAACTAGTGTGTTTTATTACCTCAATTTGTAAATAAAATTACCGTTAGTATAGAGAGCTAAAAGAAAGTAAATTTATATTATTTTTTAATTCTAATATTATGTTACATGTGGTTCTTTTTTTTTTTAATGAAGATTAAACGTAATTGTTTTTTTTCGATATTTCTTCGTTCGATATTTGACGATTTGTAGCAACAAGGCTCAATATTTATTGTTTAAATTTATTATTCAATCGGCTGAAAATGAAATACGTACTTTTTAGGGTAAATTCGTTTAAAGAAAATAGGGAACAAATTCTTCTGCCTATTTATAAATATAAGGGTACCGAGGCGGCCATCAAGAGCACTCGACTCGACAATCTCTAAGTGCTTCGACCGATTAAATAATAAATCGGGTTCGGAAACTTGCGCTTTACTTCCTTCCCACTCCGGTACGATCTAAGGTCCCGCAGGTCCTTATGTATGCCCTCTTACACGTATATCTACTCGGGACTCCAGCCCAACGAATGGCCAGATTGATGCCAGTGGGATCCTGAAGATACTCGCCTCTGTTAAAGATCTGATGCTCTTGTAAGGGTTTGCCTCATGCAGTCATTCGAGTCCCTTCTCTTCCTCGTATTCCTTCGGGATTCTTCAGTCTTCTGGGCTCCTTAGTCTTCTCGTATATAAGGTCCACTCTGAGCACATTCTCAATCATTCAGCCGTTTCCTAATTGCTACAGACCCAAGTTTTACATATGAACTCAACGACCCCGAAGATCAAATGAAATGAAATTATTCGCTTGGGAAGTTCTTACAAAAATTTATACGGCAAAAGCCAAAAAAGAACAAATTGGAAAACAATGGCCAATGATTTTTTAAATTAATTTTCCTATCGTTATTTCAAAAATTAATAAAATATGCATTAATAATAAACATTAAAATAATAACCAAAATAAATAAATATTCAAAAAATCAGTCATTTAATTTTAGACAATTACATGATATGATGAATTTGGTAGAGATATAGCGATAAAAGATTATTGTTAGTCATTTCGAATTGAAACGTTTAATGAAAGCGGTAATGAAAATTCCCACAAATGACTCGAAATATTTGATAAAATAATAATATAAATGAATTTATAAAAAAATAGGACAAATCATTTTAAAAATACCTTATTTTCATAAAAAACCATTTTCAATGTAAATAAATTCATAAATCTTTAGTCATGTAATTGATTTAAATTATTTGACTCATATTTAAAAAATGCATTTATTTTTTTTTGTTATTTTTATATATATTATTCATTCATATTTTATTATTTTTGGAAAAAATCATAAAAAAATTAATTCAAAAAATCTTCAACAGTTCAAAATCCTAGGGTTGGCTCTAATAATTAAAAATGATAATAAAAAAGTTAATCAATTCGTGAAAACCTTTTCAAAAATGTATTTGCTTTTTTAAATATTTTCAATAATTATTTTCCACTGTGACTATATGTATATACATATATATATATATATATATATATATATATATATATACATATAAAAATACGAAAAATATGTATGACTCAATTGTGGATTATTCGAGCTTTGAACCATCAACTGTCCGACGGCGACGACTGCGTCTGAACAAGAAGACTTATCTTCTTTTTCGCTTTTTTCAAACCCTCCCGACCGCGAGTGGCCGACGCCGAGCAACAAAGGAGAGCAGAAGACGCTCTTCGAACGGTGACACTACCAGTATACTGACTAAAGGACAAGGGTGAAAGTTTTGCGAGCAATCCATTTCCGAATCGGGGAAAATCAAAGAACGAATCCCGAGGCTTCCAGGAATTTCATTTCAGGGTTTCCAAAGCGAGCTTTCCATTCAAACTCTAGAAATATATCCGATAACTTCATTGAACTATTCAATACCGATGAATAAATCGAAGCCAACACTTCTTTGTGGATCATTAGATGTGCAAATCAAATTTATTAATTTACTAACTCAACCAAACTTAACTCAACCACAGAGATAGTCGAGTTTAATAATGTACTGACTCAACCTAACCTAACTCAACCACAGAGATACTTGAGTTTATTAATGTTCTAACTCAACCTATCCTAACTCAACTGCAGAAATACTTGAGTTTTTCAATGTTCTAACTCAACCATAGGGCAATGTAAAATTTAGGAATGCATTGATTCAATCATTGAGCAACTGAAATATATGAATGCACTAACTCAACCTATGGATTTACTCACCTAACTCAACCTATGGATTTACTCACCTAACTCAACCTATGGATTTACTCACCTAACTCAACCTATGGATTTACTCACCTAACTCAACCTATGAATTTACTCACCTAACTCAACCTATGGATTTACTCACCTAACTCAACCTATGGATTTACTCACCTAACTCAACCATTGAGTTACTCGAGTTTATTAATGCACTAACGCAACCTATCCTGACTCAACCACAGAGATACTCGCGCTTATCAATCTACTAACTCAACCCAATCTAACTCAAGAACAGAGAAGCTCGAGTTGATAAATGTTTTAACTCAACCACAGGGCAATGTACAATTTATTAATTCAATAATCATCGAGAAACTTAAATATATGAATGCACTAACTCAACCTATGGAGTTACTCACATTTATATATATACTAAACCAACTACAGGGCAATTTAAATTTATAAATGTGCTAACTAAACTTCAACTAACTCGTCCAGGGCATCTCAAATTTACTAATTTACTAACTCAAACTTACCTAACTCCACGACGGGGTAACTCAAGTTTAAAAATGTACTAATTCAACCTTAATCGACTCAGAAGACAACTCAAACTTATTAATGTATTAACTCATCCGCAAAATTTTCAAGAAAAAAAAACGTACTTTGTCGATTTTTTCTCTAATTAGATATGAACCGGTGATGTATTTTCTTCGTTGAAGTGTTTTCTTTCGTAAATCCAGTATTAGTAACGCCGAATTAACGAAGCTCGTGACGCATAGTCGCGGCAAATGTACGTTAATAAAACGTCCGGATAAATCGTTGGGGTGAGACAAGATCGGTCCGTCGGAGGCCGCAACTTAATCAAATGGTAAACGGGTGGAAAACAAGCCATTCGAGCGATCCAAGCGTCACCCATCATCATCACTCTGTTAAAGATACATGGAATGGGGGGGGCGTTCTTGATGTCCCATTGGCATCACTTTCGTCGGGGGCCCTCTTTTTCTAGGTGCCAGTATATTCCACACGTCCTGCTCCATCCATATATACACTTTTAGCAAGCTCCATACTGTCGTATTACGAGCAGGGGGTGAGCCTCAAATCTGATAAAATCATCTCGAACCCCTGGGACAATGGGGGACCGAGAGAGAGAGAGAGAGATACGAAGATTTAAACAGAGATTTTTTTAGACAGAGAAATAGTTCTGAAATTTCGAAATTTATTATGCCTTAATAATTAAACTTTCGGATAAACTGTGACGTTTTATATTTTGTAAAAAACAATTATCAAAACAGTACATTTTTTAAATAGTTCGGGAATCTAGTCTCGCAGTTTTTTACGAGGTTTTTAAAAGATTTAATTATAAATGTATAGTTTTGAAATTATTCCCTATACTTTTACTATAAGATGTTATTACTTGCCAAATTTCATAGTTCTAGGTCAACGGAAAATACCCGATAAATTTTGATTCTTTTGAGAGTTGAAATATACATTTTTTTTGCGTCAACTTAGAAGTTTGATTTTTTTAGAGATTGTTTTAGAGCTTCAAGTGGCACGGAATGCTAAAAATGAGAGAGAGGGAGAGATTGATTTATTTATTGATTTACATTATGCCCTATTTTGTAACTTCCGGTAAATCAAAGAGTATTAATATTCCTGTTATCATTAATATAAACTAATATAATCAAAACTAAAATTATTTTCCAGTTCCAGTGATGTTTTATCACCGATCTCTCCCAATTCTGATATTCCACCAAATTTCTTCCCCGTATTTGAATTTGATTAAGCTGGATTAAAAAGTACCTTAGTATTTATTAAAACGATTAAATAATAATATTTCATAACAATGAATTACTAATAATACTGCAGATAAAATAATACTATTAAAATGATACCGATAAAAATTTCCAAAACCACAACCTCAACAGTATAAATAATACAAAATTGTCCACGATAAGAAAATGATAAAAGTAACGAATAATAAAAATAAAAAGATCGATGGTACGTATAGATAAATCACAGTCAATGATGTTCTATGTTCCGATCCGTTGAGCCCTTTTCCGTGGTTGAATAAACGAGAAACAGTGAGAGAGAAAATTCACTAGGCTTAACCGAGATGTAAAGTCAGGGGAGCTTAAAGTACACGATTACAAAGAGGCCATACGTCCTTTTGAATTTGAGTAATCGATATAGGTGTGCGTAGGCGTTGATGTTGTTGGAGGGTTGGGTTGGAGGTCCCCAATGGTTAGAATACATCCGATAGTAACGGGCCAAACTCTTCGCTATCCCTCTTATTCCCTTTGTACAATCCCTAAAAGTTCATCCCTCGATGTTCCATCTCTCGCCTCTCTTTCCTCTTACTTTTCGTTCGCTTTCCCATCATCATCCTCCCTTGCCGACATTACAGAGCCCACACGTTAAGTAACGTAAGTAACCTAAGAGGGTGCTTGTTACTCCGGTTGTTATTAAATGAGACAGCCTAATAGGCCCATTACCGCGTCCCCTCGTGCTTGTCTTTTACTCCCTTTTTGTTTTCTCTCTCTTTCTCTTTCTCTTGATTCTAACCACCCGAAAAATCTGCCTGGTCCATTCCCCACATAATATACCGCATGTGGCCTATTAATGCTGTTTCAACTCCCCCGCTGTATCTGCCCCAAATATTATAACCTCCTGTCGTACCGAAAACATCCTACCGTGTAGCCTGGGCAAAACAGTATCCTGCGACGATCTGGTGTCAAAATCCCATATTACTATTCACCAACAGCTTATGCTGTACGGATATTTCTCGAGAAAGCTGAAATACACATTTTCGGCGTAAGTTCGTTCGCCCATCTGCCGAATCTTAATTTTGAAAATATTATAAATTTTTCATTTTTTACTTGCTAATGTCGTGATGTTATCAGTCGAGTCTCGATTTTGAAAATATTATTAATGTTTCATTTTTTAGTTGCTAATGCCGTGAACTTATCAGTTAAGTTTCGATTTTTTAAATATTATTAATGTTTCATTTTTTAGTTGAAAATGTCGTCAATTTATCAGTCGAGTCTCGATTTTGAAAATATTATTAATTTTTCATTTTTTACTTGCAAATGTCGTCAACTTATCAGTCAAGTCTCGATTTTTAAAATTTTATTAATGTTTCATTTTTTACTTGCAAATGTCGTCAGCTTATCAGTCTAGTTTAAAAATCTTTTTTTCCATTAACATCGAATCTCCTTTATGTTGGTTCGAACTTAGTATCGTTATAAATTGAAGTTGCAAATTTTTCACAGTATTCGAATCTACTTGTCCAATAACTCAAATGACATGCTATTTTTCGTGTTTTTTTTTCATGGTAATAGAATTTACTGATAAAAGCAAAACCGACACAATTGCACTCATCCCTCGCCCCCTCAAGAACTTCGAAGCGGGACTAGTCACGTTAGATTCTATATAGATGAAATCCGATATTATACAGCCCCAGTATTCTGTTTCGATAACCACCGGTAAGGCAAACGACGAGGAAAGCAAAAGCGTAAGCGAGCCGGGTACGTACAATCCAGAAGAAAGAGGGCGAAGAGAACCAACCTACAAAGTGATTGGCCATTATGTCTAGAGATAATGGCTCTTTTTTTTTATAAAACCATAGGCGCCGAAACTTCACAGCAGTGATTTTATTTATTTCTTTTTTTTATTTTGAATTATTTCTATTTTTTAAATTCATTTTTTGTTATTCCTATTTTGAAATTTTTAATGGCGTTGGGTTTGGAATTTTTGTACTTTGACATTGTACCCAATATAAATCGATTCTTGAGACTGATTGACTTATATATTTTATATAAAAAAAAATATATATATTTCTTTTTAATTAATATAAAATGAAAAAATTTGTATATATTTCCTAACATTGACAATTCCAAACCCAAGGTAACGAAGATTCCTTGCTAACTACTCAATATATTCGCCAATTTCCATAAACCGACACTTTTAATTTGCTTATAAAATTGCTCGATACCTTATTTTTTTTTCACCTCACTGATTCATTTTTCAGTGGTGCCACTTTTTCAAAATGCATGAAAGTACAGAAACTACTAAAGAAAAAACTAAATAAAACTACTAAAAGTCAATTTTTCCGAACTGGCTGATCCAAATTGTCGAAGAAATCCTTCGTAACATTGGCAATCCCAATACTTATGTAAATTTCTCCTTAATTAGCAATATTCACCTCTGTGTGTACATATCTATATTTGTGTACTTGTATAATAAATCGATCGCCTCCCCCTAAGCTTTTCAGATGAATACTGGCTGATCCTCTTCTACTGTTTTTTGTGCAGTCTCTCTTTCCAAAGGGTAAAAGGAGCGATCATTGATGGGAATGGGGAAAAGACCTTTTTTTCACTTTTTTCAGTTTGGATAGGACGTTTTCACTCTCGGCGCGTTACAATGCGCCAGTACATCCTAGTTTTTCATAATTTCGTATTATATATATATATTTATATTTAACATATTATATTATATAAAATATATATTATATAAAATATTTATATTTTATATTACATATATTTTATATATATTTTTATTTTATATAAAATATATATACTGTCAATTATATATTATATATATATTTAACATTATATCAAAATACATACACCCTACGATCCTTAAATTTTGAAACCATTGTAAACCAGTACTTTCAAACCTGGAATTGAATGCTCTTTTCATATCCGAAGCAACAAATACACCATTGGAAAAATCAGTTTCGTCTCAAATGACCTTGAAACTTTGACTTTGAAAAAAATCTCAAACGGACCATTTCTCGTCCTTTTCGAAATCACTAACGTTGAATATTTTTTCGTATCTCGCTTAGTTTGGGAGAAAATTGCTTGGGTCACTATAAATGCCTGATTCCTCTTGTGTATATTTGTACGTATGTACAATATATATATATATATATATATATATGTATATGTATTTGTGCGAGCAACACGAGGAACCGGCGGGTCGCGTCTCGTTTTGAAAGAGAAGCCTCTCATTCAACTATTACGCTTTTGAAGGCCTCGAGTATGCGGGGATGATCGTTGAATACCCGAAGCGCGTTGGTATCGTCGGCTAGCAGGGCGCTTCCGCGAGACTTTTCAAGAGATGCTTGGGTCACGAAAGTACAAAGTAACGGTGGCTGTACGTACCTTTGTGCGTTTGTAAATGTTGATGTTTTTCTCTGTGTATACGTGTGTATATATACGAGTACAGCGATAGATAGGTGATACTTGGGTACATTGGGTATTGGAATAGTCAAACGGAGAGTATGACATCGAAAATAAGCTCAGGTAATCAAAACGGTAACCAAAAGTCTCCTTTTTCACTCAGCCCATTGTTACACTTGGGGGGGGGGGGGGGCTTCGAGCTTGTTGGATTTAGAGTATAAATAGTGAGTATTACGAAGCATTGCATTTTTTGTATCGCAGAGGGCCCTAGATCGCTCTTAATACAACCCTGATTTGAGCGTGAAACTGGAGAACGCCATTAGCAGCTAACAGATCTTATCTTACTCCTGTGTTACCTAAGAATTAACCCCTGGCCCTCAGAGCTACTTTACTTGCCTGTGCAAGGTGCTTCTGAAGTGGGGTTATGTTTAAGAATGTGTTTTTTTTTTTTTTTTTTTTTTTTTTGAAGTGGTACGGTTGGATATTTAGCTGGAAAGGTTAAGGTAAATTCTGGACTTGGAGATTGTAGTGGAACTGAAAATTTTCGGAATTTTTAACATTTTCGTTTATGATTATAGCGAACAGATTTTATTTTTGGTATTTTGGATGATGGGTGGATTTAAAAAAATTGAGCAATTCTTAAAACTTAGGAAATTATAGTTATTTATTGAATAATAATATATTAATTGTTTTGGAATTGTTCGTGAGATAATTGGGTGGTTATATAAAAATGATTTCTTTATATTGTACGAAATTTGTGCCCGACGGTCCGAATGGCCTGACAGAGTGGTTGTGAGATTTGTTTTGTGAAGAAACAAAATGACTTTACTAATTTATTGCATCGCGTCGTATTTAATATTGAAATAATTGAAATAATTGAGAAGTCTTCGCCGTTGAAGAACGACGAGCTGAACTGCTCGTCACTCTGACCAGTTCCGAATGCTGTACTTTACAACTCCGTTTTAGATTATCTGAAACAAAAAAAAAACAAGCTCTTTAAACTCAATATATTTAATACCCAAGCATTAACGGAGCAATTGATATTATTTTTGCCTATTTATTCATAATAATAGAATTTTGTGAAAACTTTGAAGTTTTTGAATAATCTTTTTTGGAAAAAGCTCTGTTAACGAGCAGTCTTTAAATATTACAAAATGGCTCCGTTGATGCTTAGGTATAAAAGTATATTTAATTTAAAACCTTGTTTTTTTTCTGGCTCAACATAATCCAATGAAGAATCATGAAGAATCTCGTACTGAAAAAGTACGAGAAATTCGGTGTTCTTGAATGGCGAGGATTTTTCACATTATTCAGTAATTAAAATTTTAGATAGGATTACGACATTTTTTGATTGTTTTTTTACGACATTTTCATGTTGAAATTTGCGTTGTTGGAATGCAATGAAAATACTTTTTTTTTTTACTTTCCAGAATTCCTTTGGCAGAGTGGAGCTCCGTACGGTAAGCGAATATTAATTAAAATTCTTATTGTTTACGATTTACAAAAAATCTGCAGAATACGATTTTTTATAATCAAGGAGAAAGAAAGTTTCATAAAAAAATTCGTTGCAATCCGACGCGACCCCTTAGAGTTGGAATCCATTGCTAATGTCTGATGACGTTTGCATCGTTCTTCTATTATTTTTTTTAATTTATTGATTCTATAATTTCGTTTTTTTAAATAATATTCGTTTCTATAATTTTAATTATAAATCGAGACTGTTAATTGTCAATAAGGGTTAAAGATAAAAGGTTAGATAATTCACCATCCTAAATAAGCAAAAAGAGAATTTGCTTAACAAAAAGTAACAATTTCGACCTTGTAGTTTTAATCGTAGTAACCGGAACGAAACGTCTTTTCTCATATTGTCAGTTCCTCATTTTTTCACAATTACGTGTAATTCTTTTTCCCATACATGAATGCCGATTTCTCACTGAGACTCAAAGAACACATTTGAATATTTTTAAGAATTTTAGTGTGAAACAAATCTAGGAATTGAAAAAGAATAATTTCTCCGACGATCCAACGTCGCGAGCTTCAATCCCATAAAAATGAGAGGTAAGAAAGTACAGATTTTCGTTGCATAACAAAGACGCAAATATCAAAGTCGTATCGTCGATTGGAAACCCAATAATTGTTGGATGAAAATTCGAATTTCGTTCGAATGCAATTCCGGATCCGTTTTGATGATAACGGTAGTCCAGAAACACTGGTTTACCTTCGCGAGTTCACTTTTATAATCAATCTGACAAAAATTCCATTTGATATCAGGTATTGAGTTTCGTTTACCTCGAGAGCATAGCCAAATCGGTTGAAGCTTGGTGTCCCATAAGTGCATTAGTAGGATCAGCCGAAGTGTAGCTAGCCGGGCTCGTAGCACTAGTAGCTATACCGCCCGACGGATTTGTCGTTCGAGCATCATGAGAATTATGATTTCCCGAGATTGTATTCCGGTTTGCACCATTGTTGGTTGTTCTTTGTGAATTCGGCGAGATCAAAGTATCCGACGGTGATGAATCGCAAGATAGGACTATTCTGTGAGAGCTAGGTGCTGCTATCATTGGCGGTGATGATCTTTCGTGATCCGAGGATTGTCTCTCGATCGACACAGCGGAAGTTGCGTCGGCCGTCGGTGATTCCGGATGACCTAGTATACTCTCGATACTGAAAGACGTGTATTGAGGATTGCAAGCTGGCCTCATAGCCGCTTTGCCAACGTCGAAACTGAACGAATTCCCTAGACCGCAACCACCGCGAGTGCTTTTCTCCTGAAGTAGGATATCCGTTGGGGTTGAAGTGCTTCTCGATGCTTCGAGATCGAGGTCTTCCTCCGATACCACAGAAACCTCGATCTCGGTCTCGGCCGACATTTCGGCCACCAATCTATCCTTCGATATTACCTTTTCGTCAAAAACAACACAGTGCCCTTTAATCGTACTAATTTTTACTATTAAGCACGAGATTCAACTCGAACGAGCTTACGTTGTATTAAATAATAAACAGCACCATCAACGAATATAAAAAAGCACGCGTGATGGCAGCTATAAACATCTCTTTGGAATCAGTCTTCACTAGCCTTTTGTCTCATTATCACTCACTTTGTGAATTATAACGATTATTATATGACGATTGCTATACATCGATATTTACTTACACACACACACACGTACACACACACAAGCACGTTAAATCGCGATCAGCGTTTTTTCAAATTTGCTGAAATTTGAATATTTTTTGTGCAAATTTGCTCGCTGTTCGTTATAATCGTCAGGACTTTTTGATAAAACAAAGATTTCCTTTCCGTTTGTACACTAATGATGGCACTTCTAGATTTTCACACTGTTACGAAAGCTCCGATTCTAACAAAAAGTCCAATCGACATTAACGACTGTTTTTTTTTTACTAGCCCGCACTGCCACTTATCTTTTTTTTCGAAAATCGTTTATTGTTCCTTTTGACTGTTAAAAACGAGAGGCCGAGGCACAACGTGAACAAATGTTTTGTTTGTTTTTTTTTTTTTGCAACTAGACAATTTTTGGTTCGTCTTTGAATATTCACTGGACTGTCGTGATACGCTGTCTTGACGGAGGTTTCTCGTCGCTGATGACACTGTTGGTTGTGGTCGATTGGCGACGAGCGGCGACGATCGCTCGATCGCGATTCATTCGTAAGCGATACTTGGAACAAGAGGATGATAGGAGACAAGACACTTGAGGCGGCCACCCCTTCACAATCCACCCCTCGAACACTGAATACGAGTGAGAGAGTCAAGAAAGTGCGGGGGTGGGATTTAAGGGGTGCTGTTGAGGGGAGGAGAAATACAGCGATGACTTTACACACCCCCTCTTTAGTTTTCACCTCAGACTTGCAGACTGCTTATACCTGGTTTACGCGGAGCTGAACAAGGACCGTTTGAATGACGTTTCAACGGATCCAAGAGTGAGAAAGCCAAATTCCTACCCCTTTTCGCCTCTGGCCCTCTCGTTGGTCTTTGTTCAACCCCCACTCTTCTTTGATACATCGATGTATGTGTAACAGTCACTTCCTTCCCTCTCCACGTTTCGTAAACCCTCTTTACATCCCTCTCGGTACTACCGAGAACACACAGGAGCCCAATCGGTGTGTTCTTTCACGGGCGTACCAGACGCCCGACAATTACGTTCACTCGCTAGTGTCCCACACTCCTGCATCTGAATATAACTGTTGATCCATATCCATTTTGCAATCTCGCCTCTCCTCTTCGTTTTCTTCTCTCTTTCCTTTCACGTCTATTCACTCCGATTAATCTCCAGCCACTTTTACAACAGGATCCCAATTTTCCTCGTTTTTCTCCGTTTTATTATTATCCTCTAGTTTTTTACGGTCCCTTCGCCATCATTTGGAACGCAAAACTTGGAAGTTTGGATTATCTATTGACACGTTGGAATATCACTTTTCGGAAGGCACACAGCTATCAGTGACACGCACCATTGTGACACTCCGGATAATTCGTTAACTTGAATGAGAATTCCATTTTCTCCAATTGTTGCGGTTACGACACTTTGCCCCGAGGACATTCACGAAAACATTGAGAAAGTACACACACACACGCACCAAGTGAAACGGTCAGATAGGTGCTCGGTCACTCGTTTCGTTTTTTATCGTAAGATACGGAAAAAGTAAACATCGTTGTCCTTGTGTTTTTTGATAAAACGACGTTTGGCACTCAGGAACTGTACACGAATCGGACGGCAGATGTGGCGAGTGTTGAACGGCAATGGCGTGAACTGTACTGTGATTCGGAAGCGCTAGGGTCGAGAGAGAGAGAAAGATTTATACATGTATAGATCCAGACAGGGACCACCAAAACAGAAATGTGTGTAGCGGGGAGGTTGGTCGATTATATGTGTTCGTCACGCGAAAATATTAAACGCACTGGAGGACAACGTAGTTTTCACCGAGTCGAAAGATATTTCCGTATTAAGCGCGTGGTTGGAGTGACGGTCCGTGGATCGGCAGCGTTGTGTTACTAACGGGGTTAAGAGAACGGGAAAGAGAAGGAAGAATAAACGAGAAAAGTAAAAAAAGAGAGAGAGAGTAGATATGCGGAGAAAACCGCAGGTCACACGGATGGAGAGCCAGTAAACGAGAGAGCCCTAAGAGGGAGGGTAGTTTGTGCGGGGGTAGCTTCTGGATGGCTGGCGTCGGCACCAATACCAGTGAGTTTTTAACCTTCCCAGGCTAGTCGTTACGTCCTAGACATATTGTACACAATGTACGACGAGAGGCGCAAGGAAACAACTATACAGAGCTGGCAAGCTGATGGAAGCTACGTATAAGAGGGGTAGAAAACGAACGACGAAAAAAGGGGTGGGTACGGATCTCGGTGGTGGTAAAATTGTGTGTGTGTGTGTTTTTTTTTTCTTTC
>JAPYZJ010004757.1:0-12918 GCA_030522765.1 Ophioninae sp. B BG-2022a
GAGCCTCGCTCGTTCACGGTCACGCGCTTTTATGCTTGTGTGACGGGCGCGTAAGACCCTAGAGTGGGGGTCGTTTTTACGCGCGATCTGGCAGCTATGCTGACGGCTGGTGGCTCGGCGCCTCCGCGGGATGGTGGACTCCCCGCGGAGGGACCGTGGCTCGATGAGGGGGAGGAGAGTGAAGCGGCAGATCCCCTCCAGGGGAATGACGTTGGCGACTGGTCCGAGGACGCTGCTTTCCTTTTCTGGATCTTCTTGAGCGAGGGAGGGGGAGAGCTATTCTGGGAGGGGAGGGGAGGGCTGCTGCGGCCGGGCTTACTCTATAATTACAAGATTTTTCGGGCCTCGCGGGGCCACACAGTTTCGCAGCTTATTTTTAAGAGAGGAGAAGCGCGAGAGGGGGGGTTTGCAGTGCGTTGGGGAAGGGGAATTAAGGGGTTTTGTGAAGCCAGCGTCGAAGCCTGCGAGCAATTGTGACGCAACGTCACAATGCCAAACATTGATTGAGGTAATTTTATCGTTTACTGACTTTCGTTGTTTTTTGTTTAAATTTTATTTCTATACTCAATTTTATTTTTCGTGCTTTGCAACGAGTAGGGGGCGGCAATCTTTCATTTGCCTAGGGCGACTAACAGATCAAATCCGCCCCTGATACTGGTCATCCCGATAATGCCCAATGGTCCTATAAGGTGAGATTTTCCTGATCAGGAAAGCCCTGAAAACCCCTTATTGCTATTAAGGATTCCCTGTCAATTACAACTGTCTCGCTGACTGACACTTTCTTATTTAGTAAATATTCATGATGGTTTCGCAATATAAATATTCAATACATGAATTGCTCAGAAAATTGTTGATGGTTGCTGCACATGCGTGTCAAGGACACATCCGAAGGTAAACATAGTAGAAAACACCCTCATCGATCGGACGCTCCATAATTTCCAGTCTCCGTCATTCCCCAAAATTTTTCGCCTGCGCAATATATTTTCATCTCCGGAGCAATGTGCGGGTAACATATCGTGACTCGACAGAATTCCAACGCTTGTTTTCCCCTGCAGGAGGAAAAAAAATTTCGATATTTTTTTCCCCACCATAAGAGAGAAGTTGAACGAGTTACTTCCCAATGGGAGACCTATTTTCAACGGACCAGTCACCAATGACAATAAAACATCAACATCGGGTTTAATATGATTCAGAGCTCGATCAAAGGATATAGCATTTTTTCGGTTATTGTTTAATGAATATCATAACCATAAAGTTTTATGCAACATTATTTTTAGTCGAAAATAGAGAAATCGTGGATTTATAAGTATAGATCACGTCATACAATTTACCTTTATTAGCTAATTTAATTTTCCATTTGAAATAATAATTGTTTATTTTTTATTTTCAATAATAATTGTTAATTTTCCATTTTCAATAATAATTTAAGTCAAATTCGACGATATTGACAAACGTTCGAATGAGGTCAGTGACTTTACATCTGTTCTAACTGCCCAACAAAAGAATGTCTCTAAATTTAATTAATACGTTCAGATCATCTCATTATTATTAACAATTGTCCAAAAACTCAATATACATTAATTTTTACAATTATTGCTAATTAACCCATCGTTAAAATATCTATTATATTTCATCATTTCATAAGTTAATTCGCAAACCCAAACAAACGAAATCTATTTATTCGAGGCTTAGCTAATTCCATCGCTCGATCCTAAATCTGAAATATATTCACAATTTGTCAGGACTTAGATTCATTATATCTATAACTACTAAATTATTCATTTAAATATTCGGAAACAATTCATGTATTGTTATTTTATCAATAACTAGGTATTGGATTTATTTCAGTTTGGCTTTGTTTGGGTTATCATGCCTGAATTTTTAGAACTTTTTCGAGCTTGGGTTTATTTGGGTTATCATTCCTCAAGTTTTAAATTTATGGGTAAATCATTCTTTAAATTTTGAATAAATAATAACAATTAAACATTTTTAATAATTCTCCAGAAATAATACACACATTCTATATTTCCCAACTATCAAAAAAATATGATTGCCCAGCCCGTTGAGTTTGCAGCACATGAGTCTTGATCTACGTTTTTCATGTTTGGAAACGATTCGTGGTGAATAAACGAAAATGAAAAAAGAGTTATACAGAGAAGGGTAGAAAAGTGGCTCCACGTGCGTTTCGGGGGTTTTTGAATGGCTAATCGATACCAGGTCACAGTGGGAGTAAAGCAACGAAGGGCTGGGAGAGGGGGTGATGAAGACGTGGAGAGGGTGGGGGGACTTTAATCGAAACAGCATTATCCGCTAATCGTACTCAATTAACGATCGACTAGGTGCTCCGTAATCTACTGGTGATTACTGTCTCCCCAGTATTCCTTCAACTGTGTTTGTAAGGAAGATCAATATATATATACTTGTATATACTTGAACATAAACGGTATGAAATTAGCTGACATTCAGATGACTTCTCGAGTTTCTACTCTCCAGGTTTATGATCTGAACGTTGTAATTCTACGTTTGCATGTTTATAAATATAAATTCATTCATTGAATATTCAATGAATGAATGAATTCAATGAATGAATGAATTCAATAAATTCAAATGAATATTCATTCATAAAATATATATATTCATTGATGCAATAGTTGGAATTATTGTTCGAAATAGATAATAAAATTATTATTTATTTCGAACAATAATTCCAACTTTTGGATCAATAAATATCACGATTGGTCGCCCACTATTGAGGAAAACTTTCCTTTTAGTAATTAAAAGTACAAAAATATGGTACGAACTCTACGAAGATACCGCAACATCTACACATCAAGCTTCAGCAACTTCAGAATTATCTATTACTCTTCCAATTCCCTCATGAAGATCTTTGAGTTTTTTTATTATTTTTATTACGTTTTCATTGACTCGTTTTCTCTGGTTCGTCTCTTTGGTTGCATGTCCAAATTTTGAATTAGATCGGTACGAATGGAATAGAAATATTGATGAGTGTATCAGATCCAATGAAAAGTATTTCGAAGAGGATTGATAATTTCAGGTTCAAAAAATTAAGGCATTCCTAGGAGAATATTGAAAAATCGATAACATTTTTGTTTATTTGAAGATCAATATTTCTTGATGGAATTATACTACATTAATTCTTCTAGAATTTTTGATAAACAATTTAGCAGCTATGGACATGTGAATTTGAAATGGACGATTATGGAAAATCGATTGCTATATCGATAAGTAAAAAAAAATAAAGTTAAAAAAATTTTAAAGGGCGATTATGGAAAATCGATTGCTATACTCGATAAATCGCCGAGAATTCTAATAACATTGTATCATCAACATTTAGGATCAAGAGCGTGATCAGGCTGAGTTTCGAAAGAACAGATTCATCATATATTCGAATAATTGGAAAAGTCAAGATAATTGTAATAATACGTTTATCTGAACGTATTTATTAAATTTATAAATGAACACACGTAGCTATCAATTTTACAAATTAATATATAACATAGTAACAAACATATACTTAAGTGAATAATAAATTAATACTTGGGAATGTTCATTTCTAAAATAACTAACTAACTAACTAACTATTACCAATATGACTAATTCTATAATAAATGTATCTATACATACATGTAAGACACGATGTGGACGTGTTAACCCACAATTCTCCCATTCGCAACCAACTTTTCACACAATTCAATAATACGTTAAATATATACATGTAAAAACGATGGGTTCCATTTTTGGGGTATTACCTTTCGCCTTCGAGCTAACGAAAGATATATAATAATTTTGAAGTATATTGAGATAATTATGAGATATATAAAAATTTTTCAAACGAAATATGGATAATGAATGCGTGCTAGAATTTACAAAAAGATATTTATATCGACTCACCTGTTGAACCAATCATCAGTATACCGCGGATAGGGATAAGGATCGTTGCTGCTAAAGTCGTAAGAAGCCCTGGCATTCTGAAACATATATAATTCGAAATATTAACGGTAATTTCAATAACGATAAGAATCTTCATAACAATTGTGATTACAATAGCAACATTAGTGATAATCACGTAATAGAATCGTGATAACCTTAATAATTGTAAATAAAAATGAATAATTATAATATTATAAAGAAATGAGAATGGCGCCCGAAGAGCATTAAAAAAATTATTGGTTTTTTGAAAAAGCACGTGCAAGGCGGTTTTCGGGTCCTCTGTATATGTGTAGTGTCATAAGTGATATAAGTGTCACTCGCAGGTCAATGTTACCCGAATTTATAAAAATTGGGCTAATTAAAAAAAAATGTTATAAAAAACGTAGGTAAAAATAGAAGGAACAAACAGAGGAGGAACAAAGAAAAAAATACAAAGAGAGGACCGTAAAAATCCAGAAAGGGTATACGGAGGAAAAATAATAATAATAATGATATAAATTTTTATTTTTAACTTTACTATAAAATTATTATATATTATATAATTATATTATTATTCTATAAAAAAATTCTAGACATTTTTTTCTAACCTTCTATTAAATATTGGGCTAAAAAATTGTTTCCCCCATACTCTGAAAAATGTTGGGCTCATAAACGAACAATAATTACGTTTTCGTCGATTTTGTTTACGCCGACGCGGATAAATATTTGATGGGATTAGGGTAACATATACGTTCTTAATAGGGTTTTGATAGGTGGTTCGATCGATCTTCATCTGTCAGGAAGCTCATTTCGGAGGAATTAATCACAGGACGAATTTCCAGAAATTGATAACCCATACCATCGTCTATCATCTATAACTAGTTGTGTACACCTCGTTAACGGATTCCCAGGAGCTTTCATATTGCCAACTACCTTAAAGGAGCAGTCAAGGATAGGCTCAAGTGTTACTTTCGTGAAGGGTTCTATTTAAGCCTTTTCAAATTGAACCTTCGTGGAAAATTGCATTTAAGGCTTTCCTGAAGACATGCCCAACGAGACATACGTCACTGCGATTCTTCGACCCAGAATTCATCCTGGACAAAACTTATGACTCATGTATGCCCACTGTGTACGATTTAAATTAAACATATACGGGGTGTCCTTAAATAAGTTAAGATTCATCTAAAATACTCCCCTTTCCATATTATCACCTTTTATTTATCCCAGATAAATAATGCAAGCACATATCTTTAGAAATACGAATTGCAACGAAGAATATGTCCAATAAAAGTTTTGATGCCAATTTGACTTTGAAACATCGGTAAAAGTCGTATAAACGAGGACTTAAAAATTTTTAATTAGAAATCTTATACTTCATTAAATATACTTTACTACGAGAGACTTTCGCAGCACTCTGAATCATCATTATTTATTTTGTACTTTTCATAGATACGAGACTTAAAGTATTACTGAATGGATATTAAAGAATCACCCGAAATTCGTGAAAATTTGAGGAATTATAGTTATTCATACAATAATACGAGAATTTAGAATTTTTTAGAGAATTTTAGAATTTTTATAGAATTTTAGAGTTCTTTTAGAGAATTTTAGAATTTTTTTAGAGAATTTTAGAATTTTTAGAGAATTTTAGAATTTTTTAGACAATTTTAGAGTTTTTTTAGAGAATTTTAGAATTTTTTAGAGAATTTTAGAATTTTCAGAGAATTTTAGAATTTTTAGAGAATTTTAGAATTTTTTTTAGAGAATTTTAGAATTTTAGAATTTTTTAGAAAATTTTAGAATTTTTTAGATATTTTTCGAATTTAGAATTAGAGAATTTTAGAATTTAGAATGGAGAATTTTTCACTAAACATAGTAGTAGTTAGTAGTAAAAAGTACGAATTTAACACGATCGCGTATGGGAAAATAGCTTCTACGAACGTTCAGTCAAAAACTAATGGCCCTAAATGTATGAAATATTCTCATACCCCATAAATAAATGAAATACTCGTAAGCTCATAAAACTCAATCCGGAAGTTCCTACGTAGGTGATACAGGAAGAGGCAAAGCAAAACGTACATTCGGCGTCTTGAAGTTTTCGAAGGTCTGGCACGATCATCGACGATCACGGTGTTCATGAAACAGGTACTTTATGCTTCGGAATTAAGGGTCGACGTTCTCCTATTTCTAATTCACGGTGCGCGTCAATTTCCCCTCATCCCTTGGGAAATCGACAAATAACCGCCTCACGAAATCGTTACTTCGAGTTGCCGAAATCTGATAACTCCATCATCGACGTGGATAGTACGATCGACATCTCAACAAAAACGTGAGGAAATGAAATAACGTTATTTCGGTAATGATCTCGTTGCGTTGGAAGATAAAATTCGATGAAAAGTGATTTTGAAAATTCGAAGAAAGCTTTAAGGCCAGAAATCCCCTTAGAATTTTCCAAAAATCGTTTTCTTTTTACACATTTTGAAAATATCATACTCAAAGAATATAGTTGAAACTTTAAACAAGATTATTTCGAAACTACATTTTCAAAAACTGCTCGTGTTGTAGCTCCAAAAGTTCTCGACCGATTTCGATGAAATTTTGGGAGATCACAGTAAGTAATATTATCGAAAGAATATACCTAAAGTTTGAAAGGTAGCGTGTAAATAAATACCTTTTTAGGGGTCAAGTATGTCGAAAAAAATTGTCGAAAATTCGAACTTTAGAGTAAAAGGGCTCCCAAATATTCAATTTTGCACTTTATCATCATTTTTCAGGTATATCCTTCCCCTTAATATGTCAGTAAACGAACGACACTTGTTAAATATTTTTCAGATCAACAGCAAAAGAGTGACAACTGCAGCAATTTTTGACGTCACGAAAAATATGCGTCCCCTTAATAACGCCGCCATTTTGTTGATCATCGCAAAAAAAAAAATTCTTTCCAAACTTGAATACTTTAATAAAATTATGTCAAAATTTGAAAATGATTAGATTATTTTATCCCGTCTAAAAAAATTCTAGAAAAATACCTATTTTTCACGCTTCTAAAGGGATTTCTGGCTTTAACGTTTCATTGAGACGAAGTTTATTAGCCGAAGAGATGCAAGGAATATTTCGTTCAAATATGGATGAAATTGAAGTTTACAGGCTGAGGATTAGCTCCCCAGGGCTTGTTAAAAGTGTTCAGGATTACGAAACTAGTCTCGAATTAATGTCGGCGACGTCGTCGGCTCGAAGAGAAAATTGAGGAGAACTGCGCCTAAGGCGGACTCTCGTGGCGTCATTAATAAATTCAAATCAGTGGCGCAACCCTCGCTGGTGTTTCGTGACGAGAATGAAACACTCAAAACTTTTTGTCCCCCTTTAAGCATCTTCTCTCTCAGACACCCTTTTTTCCCCCTCTGTCTTCTCACTCAATCCCTCACCATCGATCCAACGAAGTGGCCATGGCCAAATCTACCATACTCCACAATAACGAAATTCTGAGAGAAAAAAATCAAAGAGAATTTCACGTCTCCTGTATCGAACAGCTGTTTGAAGTATACCGGGTTTTCAAAAATCCACGAGTAACTCGGGTTGGAGTAGGAAACTTTGAATTTTCCGAAACTACAAATTTAATAATGTAAATTATTTTTTTATTTAATTTAATCTTTTAAATTTAATTTTTTAAATGTTTTAATTTAATGTTTTAAATTTAATTTTGTAAATGTTTCAATTTAATGTTTTAAGTTTAATTTTTTAATTTTTTAATTTAATGTTTTTAATTTGATTTTTTTTTAATGTAATTAAATGTAAATTTTTTAGTTCGTTTGGGTTTGTTTGAGTTTGTTTAAAATCGAGGGTTTAAAATCAAAGTAACGAACCCAAACAAATTTCGTGCTTTTGCTAGCATTTAGGAAATTTGTAGATTCGGAATTTGGAGCCTTCTGGTCAATCCGTGTTTCCTACCCAACCCCAGTAACTCGTTCACAAGCTCTTTTCAATGACCTCAAAATGTAGCAACGTTGGATTGAAAGACCTTTTATGAAACTGAAACTGAAACGGAAACTGAACATATCTGAGTGTTCATTTATTAATAAATTAGTTATTAATAACCAAAACAAACTCAAACAAATCTATGATTCTCCATTTTTGAAAAGGAACGTATCTCTTCTCCACTTTAAAAGTGCACATATCTAAGTGTTCATTTATTAATAAATTAGTTATTAATAACCCAAATAAACCTAAACAAATCTATGATTCTCCATTTTGAAAGTAAACGTATTTGAGTGTTCATTTATTAATAAATTAGTTATTAATAACCCAAACAAATCTATGATTCTCCATTTTTGGACTAACTTTATGATATTAAAAATCAGCCCCCTCCCCTGTAAATCGGTCGAGAGGTGATTTTTATATTTTTTTCTTTTTTTTCCTTTTCAATTAACACGTATTTACTTGATCATTAAACTAAAATTATAAAACTTCATTACTTTGGACATGGGAATTGAAGAGTTAATGAAGACCGTAACGAAGTATATTGCCGGATTATACTTTTATGACCATCACTCATCAAGACCTAATCGCCCTGTAAGCTTGTGTTTTTTCGTTCATCTCTATTATTCTTAATTCTTTTTTAATTATTCTTAATTAAAATTATTAATTATTCTTAATTAAAATTATTAATTATTCTTAATTGAAATTATTAATTATTCTTAATTAAAATTATTAATTATTCTTAATAAAAATTATTAATTATTCTTAATTCTTTTTTTCAGAATGGACATTCTCAACCACCTGGGGTGAGTTTGAAGCAATCCTTCCATCAGGCTTCATTTTTCTCGAAAGACAGCCTCCCGCTATCTCATTCCAGTTTCTTTGTCGCCCTTCCGGATTTGCTTTTCCGCCAATAAGGATGAAATATTGCGGATTAAGCCGAAGAAAAAAGACGCCTCCTATCATCGACGCCGAGGAAAGACAAAAGCAGAGAGAACACAATAAAAGCTCTTTATCACTATATGAGCCAAGAAAGATAAGAGTTTAGCTTTTCAAGAGACCTTGTGTTAATGTAAAATTTGTTTAAATCGGTTTCTTTGCCCTACCAAAAAATGGAGAATTTTATGAACATGCTGTTACATTTTGGTAACGATATTCATATTATTTTTATCGATACAGCTTTTATACGATCAACCGTGAGAAAATTTTTATCGAAAAGTTTAAAGCTATTCGATGCAATTCTTATTAAATAAAATTTTGACCTTATGTCGTAACGTTTCTTTAAATTCGAAAATTTCATATTTTCTTAACGGATCTGCCTAAACGGTCCAGTTTGACACTTCATTTCGATCATCTTTTTCTTTCATTTTTATTCTGATTAATAATTATTTTTTTACCATTTTTTGAGAAGTGAAACTTTCGTCAGGCATAATCTTTTTAAACATCATTTTGCAATAGTCAAACACAATTATATAAAAAATCAAACTTATGAATGAAAAAATATATTTTACGTACAACATAAGTGATACGAATTACTAAAAACATCGGAATTATTATCGAATTTTATTTAGAAAAAAAATCATGAACACCAGGAATTTTCAAACCGGTCATACTGGAATGGTCCTTTAAAATGTTCGTACCAATATGTACTTCTATATTGCTGTGGCATGCAAACAGTTGCCTAATCCTCATTAATTAATCCAAAAAATGCCAAACCCAAAAAAATAAAAAAACTGCGAACTCCAAAAAAAAATCCAAAAAATGCGAAATCCAAAAAGAATTAAAAAAATGCGAACTCCAAAAAGAATCCGAAAAATGCGAAATTCAAAAAGAATCCAAAAAATGCGAAATCCAAAAAGAATCCAAAAAATTCGAAATCCAAAAAAATCCCAAAAATGCGAACTACAAAAAAAAATCAAAAAAAAATCCAAAGTACTATATTGGATTTCAGTAATTACAAATCGATAAAACTATCACTTTTCGGTCGAAGATCTTCGAAAAAGAATTTTTTTTTATAACGAACTGGCAACTTCGAGTTTCCAAGATGATAAATTTTCAGGTTGAAAGAAATGGGTGAAACATGAAGCGCCTTCGAAAGCCGATATCGTTCAATGGCGCATCAAATCTCCCGGCTCGTATTACGGATCGTTGATCACGCCGATCGGTAAGGTTCCTTATCTACTTGTCGTTGGGTCTATGCAAATAACACGCACACGAGGCAACTAACTATTGTTCCCGTTCTTCCTTTTCCTACCCCTCTCATCCCCTTTCTGTCGTTTTCTCTCCCTTCCTTCTTCGTCCTTCTCCTTCGTCCCACCCTTTCAGTAATACCGTTTCCTTCCTCCTATAGGGGTCACGGTTATTCGTGATTTGAATATCATCAGGTTTTCCATTATGATAATGATTCTGAGAGACGATCGAGGTACCACGAGTTTACCAGCCGATCGAGAACGATCCTATTCTCCATACTTGCCTCTTGAATCATAATGGACAGGAATAAACATAATTAGGGCAACGGGTCTTGGTCAAAAGGGCGCTTACTCCAAGAGCACCTAAACTTCCGCCTTGTTGGCAGCGAAGAAAACCAAACGAAACCAAATAAAATAAGTAAAACCGAAAAACCGAAAAAAAAACAAGTTAACCCAAATAAAAACAAAATTAATTTAAATAAAAAACCAAATTAATAAAAAAAAACCAAATTAATCCAAAAAAAACCAAATTAATCCAAATAAAATGGAAATTAATCCAAATAAAAACCAAATTAATTTAAATAAAAAACCAAATTAATCCAAATAAAAACGAAATTGATCCAAATAAAAACCAACTAATCCAAATAAAAACCAAATTATTCCAAATAAAAACAAAATTAATCCAAATTAAAAAAACCGAATTAATCCAAATATAAACTGAACTAATCAAAATGAAAACAAAATTAATCAAAATAAAAACGAAATTAATCGAAATAAAAACGTAATTAATCCAAATAAAAACAAAATTAATCCAAATAAAAACCAAATCAATCCAAAAAGACCCAAATTAATCCAAATAAAAACCAAATTAATCCAAATAAAAACCGAATCAATCCAAATAAAACCAAATTAATCCAAATAAAAACCAAATCAATCCAAATAAAAACCAAATTAATCCAAATAAAAACTGGGACAGAAAAAAAAAGAGTATCTCTTGTGTCAAACACTTTCGGCGTAAGCCAATATTTGGATGGGTAACCGCATACAAGGTATTTCATTTTAATCTCAGTCTCATTCGGGGTAACCGTGCGCAATGAGATATCGTCCGTGCACCCTGTTACATCTATCGTTACATGCATTTGAATGAGGATTTTGAAAAATCAAAAGCGACGTGTGTCTTCCGTTTTTTTGTTTTTTTTATCAATAAAAAAAACGGACGATCCAAAAATAGACGTTTTCGCCACGGGAAAAAGTGCGAAGCCTGATCGTTGAAATTGAGATTAGAAAATTTTATTCGTTTCGACTCAATGATCGAAAGACGCAAAAAAATACAAAATAACATTAATAAATTAATCATAATTTCGAAAAATCTTCCAAAAACGAGCTCAAAAAACACGAAATAACCAATACACAATAAAATCTGAGTTTCATCGCCACATCAAAATTTCCGAAAGTAAAATTCATTATAAAGATATTCTGCATGAACTTACGTAATTGTTTTTGAGATCTGCATGCATGTAGTCGACACCTGTAACATTTTTTTAAACAACGAATTAAACAAGTATCGATTTTATTAATTATTATTAGTAACAATGAAGATTTTATAATTATTTGAGTAACCCAACGAATTTGGTAAAATTCGATTTCGAGCAGCTGTTATTCGGAATATTCTTTTATTCGTCTTTTATTCCATAGATACAGCTTTTCACATTTGGCAACCCTCCGAACAATGAATTAATCATTATTGATTTTTTTTTCGACGTTGCGAGTTATATGTATCATTGCATAACGCACGGATAAAACGTGTAAACCTTATGTAACGTAATTATCGCTTCTTATACTTAGTGATTCAATTGAATCCTACAAAAGTCACAAAATTGAACGTTTTATCGATAAAATAACAATCCAATCTTGTCGTACTGAAATAATTGCAACGTGACTTTATTTTCGCGATTGTAACGATTTTCGCGATTGTAATTAAAATCAATTAAAAGAATGTCTAAAGTGACGGAATTATGGAACGATAAATAAATGGCTTTACGCAACGGTCGCCTTCGTGATGTAAGTCTTCGACACCGAATTGAGAATCGAAAAAAAATAAGTATTTGCATAATTACGTAACAGAGAATTGAAGGGTGGGGTAGGAAACTCGAACTTCGATTGACCAGATGACTCAAAATTCCGAATTTTAATAGTCCGAAAATAAAAATTTCGTAAAGGTTTACGGAATTTTTTTGGGTTTGTTTGGGTTCGTTAGTTTGATTTTAAACAAACCCAAACATACCCATATATTTACGAAATTTGTAGTTTCGGTAAATTCAAATTTGGAATTTTGAGCCTTCTGGTCGATCGAAGTTCGGGTTTCCTTACTCCACCCCTTTATAATTACATATAATAATAATAATAATAATATACAATTTATAATTATTTTACATCTATATACAGGGTTACTGGTAACTCGACGTATTCCTTGCAGGACGTCATAGTAGCGTTAAAATGCAATGAATTAAGCCACCAAATGTTCTGCCAAAGTTCAGTAGTTTTTTAGTTACGTTAGAGTTTTGATATTGATAATTTTGATATTTGATATTTGATATTGAAAATTGATATTGATTAAAACTACTAATAATGTTAACGAAATTGTTTTAAATGACTTTCTGACCTTTTTATGAAATGCACCCCTTCCTGTACTAAATCAAAAACGATTTTCATAATGTAGTTCATGACTTTGTATTAAGTTTTACACCTTTTTGGATAGCTAGTAAGGCAACGATATTTTCCTAATAATTTGTACATCAGGCGTAGTATTTTCTTTGCACTAGAC